>JARVGV010000192.1:30354494-30367847 GCA_031762435.1 Hypsolebias longignatus | reverse complement strand
CATCCATCCATCCATCCATCCATCCATCCATCCATCCATCCATCCATCTATTATCTTTACCCACTTCTTCCTTTTCAAGGTTGCTGGTGCTCTTATCCAGCAGTCACTGTGCAAGAGGTGGGACACACCCTGGACAGGTCTCGAGTCCATTACAGGGACACATGGAGACAAACAAGACAAACAATCACTCACCCTCTCACTCACACCTAGGGACAATTTAGAGTTACCAATCACACTAACATGCAGGTTTTTAGCCTGTGGGAGGAAACTGGAGTACCTGGAGAAAACCCATGCATTCATGGAGAGAACATGCAAACTCCACCCAGAAAGGCCAAGAGGCAACAGCTTTGCCAACTGAGCCACTGTGCTCTGACAAAGTTATGGAAACAATAAATCGGCTCTACTAATTTATAGATAGTGTTTTTAGTATTTGAACATTTGTCTCAAGTATCTAATCCAATATCTAACTCCTGGTTGACCACACAGGTTTAGGACCAAATATTGTGAAAAAAATTGTTTTAAATTGGCTAAACTTTTATAACAGTCTGTTTCAATCAGTTAAATGTCCAGATTTATTCATATTGCACAGTTAAAGAAGCATCAGTGATACTGTTTTAACAACAACAGAGAAACAGTGCAGCAGAGCACAAATTGATCATATGCTCTGTGAACTGTATAGCTTGTGCTCACCAGAATCTTTCAGGAACACAAAGTGTCTGTTACATGAAAAGTTGCATGGAAAACCGTTTAAAAAAACAACAAAGTAAGATGTTTTTTGAGCTTTAAAAGTACAGATTTTAGCCCTTTTTGCAGCCAGACCTTAAAGATTTATCCAAAGTTTGCATTTATTGTATTTAACAAGAGACACTCAATTAGTATGTCTAAAATGCTGCAGAAAATAAAAGGCCATAAAATGTGTCCATATGATTCTTATTGTATATATGTACTGGTAACTGTAGGCTACATGAGCAAAATCAGTAGCAGCACTTACTTTGTGTTCATATGTTTATCAGCACAAATGTAGTGTTTAGTCAAATGCATACTGTAAGCACAGTCTTGCTCAGAGAAGGAAAAAAAAACACTTTTCATCAACGGTAACGATCTGCAGCCATTTAGGAGAGTAGAAAGCAGACAGGTTTCTCCTGCAGTAAGAGAACGGATGCTCCTTAAGTGCTGCAGAGTGATTCACCAGCAGGACAAGCAGCCCTCTTGGAAGACAGATGTGTTCATGACCTCAGGGAACATTAGCAGACGGCTTTTCAGAAAAACAGCTATCTATTTATTTAATGTTCTCATCACAGGTACACTGAAGCTGTGAGGATTTCCAGTGCGGCACAGTTCTTATTTTGCTTAGGCTTTTTGGAAAAATTATGTCCTGTGACGTATCCCCACTGTCTTCCGATGGCACCCAAATTGCTTTTTTTCCTGGATGTATTGATTATGACCTGAGGGATGTGCACCCAAATTCAACATTGCCTCACAAAAAGGACAGGAAATCATAAAACCTCCATAAACAAAACAAAGAAAAGTCAAAAAGAGACCTAACATTACCCACAATTCTTTTTCTCAAGCTGATGGCTATTAGAAAGAGCCCTTTGGCTCATAAAGCTAAATTCCTCTCTCTGTGGTGTTCTTAAATTGTGTGCGGTAGAGCATAGTTCAAAGCAGGGAGTCAAAAGAGACAACACTTCGAGAACTAACAATGTCCTCCACAGGATGGCCATTGGTTGTCTTCCAGTGTAGGTGAACCCTAGTGATGGTGAGCAGCTGTCAAAAAAAAACCTGTAATTGGAGCCTGTTGCACCATTAGACCTGCCCATTTGGCCTGTTATGATCACTGCCTGTCTCTGCTACACTTCTGTGGTCTCTGGAACCGTTTGACCCAGGGCACTCCCTTCTGAACGCGGAGACTTAATGGCTTGTCACGTGTCCACCTGTGACTCTTGAGTGTGACACATTCCCCCATGTACTGTCTGATCTGTAATGGTCTCCAGCTGAACAGAGAATTTAAGTGTTCACTCAGAAAAGAGAAAAAAAAAAACCCAGCCATAATAACTATGTTTTGGTGTTCTGTTGTTTTTTATAAAGGTAGAATGTGATAACCTGCAGGTTCCTTAAGCATGGAGGCAATCATGAATATCAGGTTCTTGACCAAATCAGTTAGTTTTTTCCCTGTTAGTTTCTGTGTCCCTGGAACACTCTCTTCAGTCTTAACACACGTTATTTGCCCACCCTGGCATGACTCTCTGGGGCAATGTCAAATCATTTCAAGCTAGCACAATGCTACCACCACCAATATTCACAAACATCATGGGGGCATTTAAGGGCTTTGCATGAGACCAAGCTTGCCAGCTCTGCTTCAGATTCTGACAACAAAAGGTCGTTGTGGGGCTGCTGTGGTGTAGAGGTAGGGCAGTCAACCTGGGACCAGAAAGTCATGGGCTCAACTCCCCGCCATGCCTACACATCATGGTGTCCCTGAGCAAGACACCCAATCTGCTCCCTGGGCACCCACATAACTGCCCACCGCCCCACCTGCATGCACCCCATGTGTGATGGGTTTGTTTCCAACTTCTATCAACTTAGTTCCTTTAAATGTTAGACTGCTAGAGCATTACTTTGACATTGTCATGAAAGCTCTCCTCTGACAGAAAATATCTGATGCTAAAATGTCTAGATCAAAAGACAACCCAAGACAAATGATAACCAATGAAAATGGGTCCAAATATCTTTCCATAATTGTGTACTCCAGTAGATTCAATCATAAATGTGGGGGAGGTTGCCATAGTGGGTACAAAATGAGCTGAGGGGCATACAATGTGGATGGTGGTGTCAGAACTCAGGTTTTTGGATTCAGAATAAAGCCGGACAACAGGAGTGTGAAATCAAAGGAAACAATATTTGAGTTGCATCTTCTGGTGGGAGTCTGGGTAAAGCTGTGGGAACATGTCTAC
Organism: Hypsolebias longignatus; assembly: GCA_031762435.1. Lineage (NCBI taxonomy): Eukaryota > Metazoa > Chordata > Actinopteri > Cyprinodontiformes > Rivulidae > Hypsolebias > Hypsolebias longignatus. The sequence continues at coordinate 30,364,893 of JARVGV010000192.1, read as the reverse complement.
ACAGGCAAGTGGGAAGAGAGTTACCTGTCAAAGACTGCAGTGATGATGTCTCTGGCACTGGTGCAGAGCAGCTGTGGAGGAGTGCTAAAAAAACGTGGTTTGTGGGAGCAAATTCAAAAGTGGGGTCCAAGAGACAAAGCAGGGTCATACACAGGGAGTCAGATTTCCAATAATTAATCCAAAAGGGGTAATCCGTAATTTGAGATCTGAGGTCCAGAAAGGGTAATCAGCTACGAGATCAGAGAGGAAAACTGAGAGCGGGCAGGGGGCAAGCAGGACAGGGTTTCTAAAAGGCAGGAGTGTATCAAAAGAAGAAAATCAAGGTGTGAACGTCAGGCGTGAACATGAAACAAGATGGCAGGATATCAGGGACCATAAGAGGTATAATAATCTGGCAGGTTGGGAGAGGTGAGAGGAGTCCTTACATAAGGCCAGGAACAGGTGCAGAGAATCAGGGCTGATGAGCTGACAGGGCAGAGGGGAGCGTGGCTGAATGACAGGAGAAGAAAACGTGACATGAAGAAGCAGAAACATGACATGAGGGGCTGTGAGTGAGGCAGAGGACAGAGGACGGGATCATGATAGCAAAATGATGTGCACACAAAAATGGGAAGTAGCTGTTCAAAATGCGAACACATGGCTCACTAGTTGCTTGGTCACAAACAGAGTTCAGTGAAACTGCAACTAAATATTTGCCAGTTTTCTCTGAATTTTCTCAAATTCAATGTTGGCAACTAGTCCCTAACTGTTGCAGCCCACTGAGACACTAAGCTACACTAATGCTTACGGTACACGTACAATGGGTACACTACCACCACACTACTCAACATGTTCACACCTTCTACCCAGGACGATACCCTGCCATACAATAATACACCACCACCAAATATATGAATATTGAGACCATAAAAGTTTTCATTATGTAGCAGGGTCATCATCCAGTTTGAAGAGGGCCTGAATGTGATGCATCCTGATAGAAATTAGGCAGAAGGAACAACAAGCGAGACAAGATATTGCAAAGAAAGAAAATTATGAGTTGACAGCATAAAGTTCAATATGTATAAACTATATGACGTAGATCTATCCAATGTTTTCATTCATATGTAAGAATAACTTCTGGCTCCCATTTTCTCAGATGCTGTTGCTCTTCCTATATATAAAAAAAATACTTGTCTTTTGAAGAAGATAAATAAAAACAAACTTCAGTCTAATTGAAAGCTGATCCTGAATCTACACTGTGTTGAACACATCATTACATTTTCTGCTGATTATGCTCTCCATCCCTAACTCTGTCAAAACAAAATAATCAGAAGCATGATACCTGGAAATTGGATCTAATTGGAGTCAAATCCTGCTAGTTGAGCCAGCTGCATATCGATCGCTTCCTCTTTCGACGAGAGCACGTTTTGTACTGAATGTATCCCTGCCGAGACAAACAAATGGTGAATTAGCAGAGCGTGCATCTGAGCTTGTGGCTGTCCAAGCTGTTTGGTTGTAACATCAGGTTAACTATGACAACTGCAGCTGCAGAGAGGGGTAGACAGAAAACTGAGCTGACTTTGGGCAGCCACAATTGCAACATAATCTCTTTGGCAGCAATGTTTCTAGGCAAAGAAAACAATCAATGTGCAATTCCAAATTTAGTAATCATGTGTTTGCGAAATAACCGCAAACACTAATTATTTTAGTACTTTTTTTGTTTCTGTGTTATGGTCACACTTTTGGAGGATTTCCTTTCATTTAACTTGTATAAATAATAAATCACAGGCATGTCACAAAACTGTTTTACATATACAGTATTTTAATTCCAACCTTCTGGCATTAGAAAAAAAAAGAAAAATAAATCTAGCAGGTGTTGTCAGTCGCAATTGCTTTCAAGTTCAAGTAGAGGAAAAACAATAGAATCCCTTAAATTTGAAGACAAAATTATGGAATCATGAGAAAAACACTGTACAGTATACCATTAGTTTTTCTTTGCACCACCTCTGGCTTTTCTAACAGCTTGAATTCTCTGAGGCGCAGACCTAACTAATGACAATCAGTACTTTCCATCAATCTGCCTCCAACCATCTCTTATTGCTGCTCCCACATCAGCTCTGCAGGTTGGAACCTGGTTGTAAGCCATTTTCTTTCATTTCCACCTGAGAATTTCAACTGGCTTTACATCTGGATTTGCAGGTCATTCCATTGACATTATTTGTATTTATTAAGGGAAAGTTTTAACTTTTTTTTTTCTCATATGGAAATATGCATTAACATCTTAAAAATGAAGTCATTGTCACCAAACATCTTTTCAACTGATGGAATGAGAAAAATGTCCAAATTTTATATGTAGACTTTAACATTTATGGAAGATGTACTGACTACTCCATCTCCAGTGTCTTTACCGGACATGCAGGCTGAACACAATGACTAAATGTTAAGGCAGTCATCTTCATACATGTCTGTTAGTTTAGTGTTAATTTTGGGTTTGATTGGAGTTTTCTGCACATAAATAATTACTTTTAGGTGATTTCTTACTGTTTGGTGATACCGTTTCTGCTAATTTGTTTCTAATTATTTTTGATGAGCATTTTCTGTTTTCAAAAAGTTTTGCTTTAAGTTTTCTATCTTGACTGTTTTCTGACTTCCTTGGTCCACCAACATGCTTCCCTTTGACAAGATTTCCATTTTGGTTGTACTTGGTCCTGATCTTAGACACAGCTGACTGGGAACGCCCAACATCTTTTGCAACATTTTGTGATGATTTACCTTCTGAAATGGTATAATCGTATTTCGATTGACCTCTCTCGTGTTGGAGCCATCAATCTGTTTTGTGCAACATCTCTTCAAGATGTGAGCCTCTTTTTTAACTGAAGACTAATTAGCAGATGTAACAAAAGGCAGGTGTTAGTTTTAGAACTGCAAATTACAAAGTGATTCCATTTTATTCACCATAAAATTGAGTATTACATATGTTTTACCTCTGATCTATAAAATTTTACTGTGACTGACTACAGTTCAATTACTATTTTTAATATGAGAAGGTTGGAAATGATAAAAAGCATAGTTTTGTGGCATGACTGTGATTATAGGTTTTATACTAAATTAACCTGTTAAAGCCTGGTGTAAGGAATTCCATAATTGTTTACCCTGGTTGTACTTCTAAAGTCTTTTCTCTTCATTTTTCACATTCCTTTTGCTCTTCTAACTAACTTGGATGTTGACAAATTATTTTGTGCCACAGTTTCATTCATTCCCTTTCAGACCTGCAGTGTTCTTTGCTTTCAGTTTGGGCCATGTTTAGTTTCTTCATCATCATCAATTTTGGATTCCTAGCTTTGATCACCTCCCTTTGAGTCAATATTAGAGTATACAAAGATAGTCTGATGGTGTTTGAACAGACACGTCTTATCTGATCACTGTGCAGAAGGTTTGTCCAGAAGTCAAGAACTGAGAGGCAATTGTGATCAGCCCACATTCTGTCCTCACCTCCATCACTGATAAACACCTGAAACATTTGTGTTAAACAAACATGATCATTAGAAGCACAGTCTCAGAGCTTGTTGTGACACTGTCATGAATAGAGACAAGTTCAACACACAAGAAGCTGTGGACATCTATCTTCCATCTGATCCTTTATTGCTGCATTTATTAAAGCAGCATTTTAGATCTTTTGATTTTAATTTCCTCATAACATTCTGTGGGAAGGTTACAAAAATAATACTTGTTAGAGATAGCTCTTTGAACAACCTCAGTTTAGAGAAACTCAACAGAAATCCAATCAGATTACCAAGTTAAAAGCAAGTCCAAGTGGATTGATGTTATTTTACGTTTGACTCCATTCCCTGAAATCTCCCAGATGTTTGCACAAACATTAATTCATAACTTTTACATTGCCATGAATTTCACTAGAGCATTAGCATACAACCGTACAGTTCCTTGCAAATGCAGATGACTGCAGCAGCTAGCTGTTACAGCTCCAGCATAAACATGAATAATTCTGACGGGAAAAGCCTGCGTGCAAAACTGCAGGTAATGTGATAAAAAACATGATCTTTTAAACCTACATGTGATTTTAATATTGGACTTATATTACAGTAACAGCCATTAATTTTGGTCTTGGCCCTGCTCAGACAAGCCATGAGCTCATCAGTTTATTGTTCTGTTTTATTAAATTTAATGTTCAAAAACTATCTGAAACTTGTAAGATTCTATATACAGTATTTATGAACTTTTCACTACGGTCCAATTCAAAAGATGTAGAAATGTCACAAGTGTTTTCACATGATTTGTATGGTTTTCCTCTGATATTGAGCACAGTTATCTCTTACTGGCCTCTAACATTTTATGTTATACCTACAGCTTCACCAGTGTTCACCAGCACTTGTTACAGATACAATAAAATTCTATGAAGTCAGACACAGTAATGCCTCAGAGCTTTCAAAGTAAAATACCCCGAGCAGACTCTTTATCGTGTCACATCACTGAATAAAGTAACCTGTCACAGATCCAGACTCAGAGTTGAAGATCTGATATTTTGTATTAATGAATATTGAAAGTTTGAGAAATTTAATAAAAAATGTGACACGTTTATTATAAAAAAATAAATAAAAAAATCTGTACTTCTCTCTTGCGATTATCTATTGTTGATTGTTCAAGGAAAATCTATTGCTGTATTGTTAATGTTGTCATCATCCTTAGATTGTAGCCAGGTCTCTTTTAAATGAGTCCTCGAGGCTCAATGAGATTGACCTGCCTAAATAAAGGTTGAATGAATGTAGTGCCAAGTCACAACATACGTTATCTCAGGGCACTGTCCAAAACATTCACATACATAAAAATTCAATTAGTAACATTATCTCTCTAAGGAAGCCAGCAGATTGCATTGAGTCTTCATTTTGTCACAGTCTCCCATCCTGAGCAAGCACAATGGCACCAGTGGAAAGGAAAAACTCCCTCATAACAGGAAGAAAACTTCATTAGAACCAGGCTCAGGACAAGCGGCCATCTGCTTTGACCAGCTGGTCTGAGAGGACAGGAAGGAGGAACAAACACAGAATGGCAGGTCCAGAATGGAAACAAGCTGCCCTATCTTTAGGAGGAAAGACAAAAACAACAACAAAAAAGACAATTAATGACAACATCCAAGTGCTAAATATGTGCAGTTTATAAAGAGGAGTTTTGGTTGAGAAAGGTGAAATACCCAGTATGTTGGAGCTGAAACAACTCTAACGAAAAGGCATTTAAACCTTTTCATTAGGTGGACAAGTTGTTTTTATGGTCGTTAAGAACTCTCCATCATTAGAGGTGGAAAGTTAAAACTGTTGTTAATGTGGCTGCACTGTAGTGATGTGCTTAGGCTCACAGCAGCAGCTGATCTTATACTTAGCTATAGCAGTTTCAGGTTTTAATCATTTTTGAAATAACAATGAAATCAAACTGCCTAAAGGGGGAAGTGAAACTAATGTAGATAGATTAAAAAAATTGAGCCTGAAAGGCAATACTTTGCCTCCAGTAACAACATCTCATCTCTTGATTTAACTAGCTTAAAGTTTTCTTCGTGGTAATAAAAACTTAGAATGGAAACATCTTAGATTTGTATTTCCTGATGTGTGCATCTTTTACACAAGTTTACAAGTTGATTTCTAACCTTTGTTTCACATTTTTAATGTTAAGGGTGCTTTTAAACACCAAAAGTATCAGATGCAACAAAATGGTTTCAGATCAGTCTAATCAAAATCCAAATACTGTATTTTTCTCCCTATAAGTTGCAGGTTTATTTATTTATTTTTTTCATAATTTACACGCCCTTCAATTTATAGGCGGGAGCAACATATTTATGGATTTTTTTTCCTCCCATATTTATAAACCAATTTTTAGCTGAGATATGACAGTTTTCATTCATTCTGACTGAAAATTTTTGAACACTACCATTTTTCAGCCACTAGATGGCACTCGAGTAGTATGCATGCATGTAGGCATGCCGTTGTATCATGTAATAGGTAAACGTGGCTGTAATGACAAATTCTACAAAGTTTGAGACAAAAACAAATTAACTTTATTTATTTTTTACTTTATTATTTTTGTCTTGAACTTTCTTGAATTTACCATGTTCTGGATGACTGAGAATCTTCTTCAGCTATTAATGACACAATCAGCTTGCCATAGCCTGCCACTTCCATTCTGCTCAGTGCTTGAAGGAACCATCAAGCCAGCTTATTTTGCTGCACTGCCCTCGAAATGCAGTTAATTTGACCGTTAAAGTGCATTTATTAAGTAAAAGTTCAACTGAGACACACCTTTGCTTTAATTTTGCGCAAACAAAAAATTGTTTCAGGTGCCTATTTTGTTAAATTTCAAATCAAACTTAATAAATTATCATTGAATTTAGATAAAACAAATTACTGTACAGTATATGATTTTTAGTAATAAAAATAAATCTATTAACGTTTCATTTAAAATTGATGGCTCTGAGATTTATAGAGTTCATGAGGCAAAATTCTTGGATGTCATAATTGATGACAAATTGTCTTGGAAACAACATATAAGTTTTGTTAAAATGAAATTATCTAAATCTATAGCAATATTTTATAGAGTTAGGGATCTGTTGAATGAAAAGGCACTGTATTTGTTGTATAATGCAATTATCGTTCCACAGTTGATTTGCAGTATTGTACTGTATTGATGTTTGGGGAAAGGTGTGTAAATCAATTACAAAGCCTATTTTTGTTTTGCAGAAAAGAGTTGTAAGAATTATCACGAGAAAACGTTATCGTCATCCATGAAGTATATTATTTTATCATACGAAACTGCTGAAGTTCTATGATTTGGTGGACTATAACATTTTGTCTATGATGTACAGAGCGCATAATAATGCATTGCCTTCGAATATCCAGGTGTTTTTTATTAAACAATTGAGTTGTTATAATCTTAAGGGAACAGACATGTTTGTGAAGCCCAAGTTTAGAACTAGTATGAAAGGAAGGTCTGCCATAATTCAAGGAGTTGGGTTATGGAATAAATTGGAAACTGATGTTAAAGAAGCTAAATCAATGCCTATCTTTAAATGAATGGTCAAGGATACACTGTTAAAAAATATATCTGAAATTAGTTTAAATAGTAATTCTTTGTGATTAAGGAAGTTAATGAGTTGTTCATTTCTTTTTTTGTATTTAAAGAAAGTTGTTTGTTTGAATTGTTTATCAGAGAATAAGGGGCAGATATGATAAGAATTTTTTTTCATCTGCCACCTTTCATTTTATGTTTTGCTTTTTTTCTCTCTCTCTTGTTATATGTATGTTAATTGTTTTGTGTGTTTTTTTTATATAGAATGAATGAATAAATAAGTAAAAAAAATAAAATGTATTAGTTTAGTTTCATTTGAGAGTTTTCTGTTTTTCCAACATATTTCCAGTCAAATATTTAATCAATTTGTCAAAACTAAAGAATGAACTCGTTCTGCGTAAAAGCAGTCCCAGTGTGATGTCAGTCCATCCAGAGACACCTGCTGAATCTTCTCAGCTCTCTGCTGGCTGCGATCATGGCTCTCCGTGTTACAGATGACTCAAACAACTTCTCAACGCTCCACACACACTCTCAGACCTCCATCTATTATCATCTCTGCTCTGACACCTGCAGGTTTGTTCAAACTGCAACATGTGGAGCCTCCAGGAGACTCTGTGGAAACATCACGCTGGTGCTGGATGGCAGTGTCAGGAGACTTTTGGTCAAGGTCAAAGACATTTATCACTAACTACTGTTAAATTAATGATGAAACGTGCGAGCTCAGAGAGAGAGGAGCTGATTTCATCCTGCATGGGAGGCTGAGGTCATCATGGACGGTCTGTGAGCTGTGATAGCTGATAAGAGTGTATTTTAAAAACAATTCTCGCACACTGTCCAGTGCAGATAATGAGACAGCTGTGTACGCCTGTGAGTGCCCTTGCAAGTAAAAACTGGTTAAATATCTTCTTGTGTCCTCAAATGTGACTTCTTTGTGTAATTAAGATGAATAGAGGGTGTTTTTATCCAAAACTAAGTTTGACTACAGCTGCAGAATATGTCGTTACCAAGACATGGATGTCAAAGAAACAAGAGAAATCAACATCTCAAACACAGCAGTTCTTCTATTAGAGGTTGCTTTATATAAAAAATAAAGCTTTAATCACTTTGAGTGCTAACAGATCATGACATTTATTTAAAATGTTAAAATAAAAATGTGACGTACTTAATGCCTAACTTCAGTTTTTCATCTGGCAGACAACTCAGATATCTGACAGTCACTGACAGATGACTGTTCGTGAAAAAAGGAATACTGTATATTCCTGTGCACGTGTGAGACTGTGTTCTGTTTTTTTTTTTCTTGTCGTCTGTCCTGCCTTCCTCAGTGTCTCACCTGTCCTCACTCCAGTCTCCCCAGGTGTTCATCATTAGTGTTCCCTCTATATTCAGCGTCTCTGTGTTTTTCCTTTGTCTGTGGATTGTCCTCCCGAGGTGTCACGCTCTGTTTTCCTCCTTGTTCATGCCCCAAATAAGTTTTACTGCCATGTCAGCCTTTTAATTTATTTAAATAAATGTTGTTCCTCATTTTATTCCTGAGTTCCCTGAGTCCGGTCTGCACACTGGGCTCAAAACCGCACAGAACATAATACAAGTTATGTCAGTAGATATAATGTTTAAATACAAATATTACCTCCTGATTCTAAATCTAATTATTTGATCATATTCTGAAGACTTTAACAATTTCTACAGATGTCGTGTGAGTCGATCTTATAATCTATGTTGATTTGAGATCACATTTAAGTGTCTGTTCCTTCAGCAATAAGCTCCTGTGAAGCTGAGCCAGTGGGTTTTGATGGATCCTCTGACCTTTGACAAGGTCACACAAACTCAGTTCATCTTTTTAAAACCAGCCATAAAAGGTTTGATCATTCATGCATTGATCTCTTTCTGGCTGACTTGACTCAACGTGTGCTCTCCAAATCACCACCTGGTGTCCACGATGGCTCGATGGAGCGGTTAAGATCTGCAGTCTGAATACAGACACCATGTGTAGCTGAACCAAGAGCTGCAGAGACCGTCAAGATCCAAATGGTTAAACACGGTGCTGGTGATCTGGTTAGATGTTAAATCAAGCTGGTTCTTGTACCCAACAGTCTAATGAGTTTATCTGCTGTGTTAGTGAAGGTTCTGCAGAATTTACCAAGTAGATCTGAGGTTGTTCCTGGGATCTGTTCGAGCCACTTTTCCAGTTTGGTGGTCACAGCACTGAGTTCTCCTATCACCACTGGGACTACTGATGCTGTGACTCTCCACATCTGTATTTTCTCTTTCAGCTCCTTTGGTATTTCTCCAACTGCTCCTCTTTCCTCACATTAGTCACTTGAGATTGCTACATCACCACTGCCTTCTTCTGTAGCTTGTTGACCACCAGATTGTTCAGTTGGTTGGCCATCACCTGTTTGTTGGTCTGGATCTGGAAGTCCTACAGTATCTTAGCCATTTCATTCTCCACCATGACATCTCCCAGTTTAACTGTCGAACATTCCATACTTGGATCAGATGTTCCTGTGTATTGTTCGAGCCACATGGTTATGGCGTTCCATGCTTTGCCTGTGTGGATCTTGCACCCTGCATGTCTCAGGGGCATCTTTGCACAGCCTGTATCTTGGGTCTTGTCTGGTTTGGTAGACCCCAGTCTCTGCTTTTGTGCTGAGGGCCTCTTCTTGTGCTGCCATGATTAGTGCCTCTGTGACGTCCTTCAGTCCAGCCCTTTCTATCCAAAGGTAGAAAGTTTGATTGGCCTCCAGAGGTGTCTTCCACAGTCCCATTGAGTTCTTGATGAAGGCTCTTTTTGTGTCCTGTTGATGTTTTATAGTTTCAAGGACTCCAGTATCCGTGTGTGCGGCACTGTCTTAGTCTTAGGTAATTGTTACGTGCCAGGCACATTGGCCTTAATGTTTTGTTCTTGTAGGGTTTGAGTTAGTTACTCAGCCTTTAATTGTTTTGGGCTGTGGCCTTTTCCACCTGCCCATTATGAAAGCTGGTTTCAGGGAGCTCACTCTTTTTGGATCACTTTGCTTTTTGGTACTCTCTAAGAGACACACTCTTTTTTGGAAACCTCTTAGGCTCTCTTTGTCCTGGAGCTGTGGCCTCCTGTCGGTAGCCCAAGCCACCTCAGGTATTTTGTTCCCTTTTGTATGTTTTTTGGTAGTAATTTTGGACTGGTGGGACTGGTAGCCCTGTATCTGCCAATGGCTTCGACGGCCCTGTATAGGGTTGGCCCACTGTGGTACCTTTTTGTTCTGTTTGGCCGACCCACCCGGTCCATCTTTAAGTTGCTACTTTGGGGTTTTGTGTGTTTGGGGTGGACACGGGCCTTAGGGGTTCATTCACTCTGCTTATTTTTTTTTCAGGA
>JARVGV010000192.1:30295765-30306069 GCA_031762435.1 Hypsolebias longignatus | reverse complement strand
ATATATATATATATATATATATATATATATATACAGTATATATATACATACATATAAAGGCATTTTAAACCATTCCCACACTCTTGCATTATTCTAAACAATGTTTCTAAACTCTAAATGCTCTAAAAGATCACAGAATGTCATGATTTCATCTCCCTGCCTCGTTTGCTCTCAGCCACCGGCAAGCACTTTTGGCCACGCCCACTTCTCCGCCCTGCAGGTAGAACAGCTGCAGCAGGAAGTTTGTCCTGCAGTGTGGGCTTCACAAAGGTGCATGAGGTGCTAAATAATTTTAAATAATTAATTTAAAATAAAAATCCCATGCCGATCATGCAGCTCATCCATCAATCAGCCAGTTGTGCGTCATGTCCAGTCTTATTTTGTAAAACTGCGATAGAGCGAGTCTGTGATAAACGAACCACGAAGTAGAGAGGGACTACTGTAATGGCTAATTAGATAGGATTTAAAACATTATGCTAACTGTGCAAGATTCTGTAAAACTCATATCAGGTTTGGATGATGTGTGGACATTTTATTATTATTAGCACATAAAGATTAATATCATAAAATAAAAAAAGACATTCTCAACTCGAGAGACTTGTGAAAGAACCACTCTGTGTTTTTCTTAGACAGAAGTGAGCTGATGAATATCATGGATGAGTGAATCAGCAGATATTGATCTAAACTCCCGGGAATCTGAACTGAAGGAGTAAAATCTATGACCTGTAAGAGCCTGAAACCTTCTTTTGTTATTGGATTTTACATCTTAAACACGGCAACGATCATCAAGACGTCCACAGAGGTGTTTTTAACACAATCAGGACGTTGCTGTGGTGAAACATCAGCTTTCTGTCATCTGTTCAACACATCATGTTTTATTATAAATCTTATAGATTCTTCTCAGATGTGAAAATTATAAAAATAGAATAGTCTCTTTTGGGCACGTGTCAAACTCGAGGCCTGCAGATAATGCACCAAATCTGGCCCATGTTAACATCTTATACTGTATGGCCCCCAAGATTATAACTTAAATGAAAATACCATATTTTTCAGACTATAAGGCGCACTTAAAATCCTTTAATTTTCTCAAAAATCAACAGTGAGCCTTACAATCAGGTGCACCTTATGGATTAATTCTGGTTGTGTTTACTGACCTCAAACTGATTTGATGTGGTTATTGTGAATGTGTTGAATAACATTCGACTTATCCGACTTTTTGTTTCACTTAATGCACCTTATAATCCAGTGTGCCTTATGTATGGAAACAGACCTGCTCATTGATATTGTGCCTTATAATCCGGTGCAATTTATAATCTGAAAAATACGGTATGTTTATTTCTTCTCATTAAATAATAATAATAATAATAATAATGCTGTATTTTCATGACAATTAGTTAACTTTTATGCCAGAAAAAATGATGTTTTTTTCTGTAATAATTGATTTTAATGTGGAGAAGCAACAAAAACATCACAAGACTTATTTAACTCCTGTTCATGAACTTGGAACCAAGAAAAGATGTATCCAGCTCGGGTTGATGTATTGACTGGAATTGGCCTATGGGTTGGAAAATGTTTCGGCCCCTTCATGCAAATGAGTTTGACACTCCTGCAGGGAGTGCATGTAATTTCAAATAATGGTTTATTTTGTACATTTAAACAGATAAAAAAGTTTTTTGTCTTTTTTTTTTTAACCAAAAATGTATAAATTTGTTGACTTTGTGTGTCTCAACAGAAAAAGACCCTGAAAAACTACCAATATACAAGGTATGAATTTGTTCTCGTGTCCATATCATCTTTTTCAATTTATTACCTCATTACTCTCCTATTAGGACATGAAATGACAAATGACATCAGTCCAGAGGAAAATTAGTGGTTTATGTTGCAGTTCTCCTGATCGCTTCCTGCTCTTGTTTTCTGCAGGTTCGAGGTGTGGTAACTCTGAAGCTGGGCTCCATTAAAGCTCCTCGAGAAGGAAGGAGCGGGCAGGTCCTGACTATGGACTGGCTGCCTCAAAAACCACACAACATAATGGCTATTGGATTCTATGATGGTATGAATTGATTTTTTTTCCCCTAGATGTTCTTGATTAACTGCACCTTACTCCGAAATAACAAACAAACAAGTTTCCTGGAACAACTCTGGCTCATCTGAAATTAATATTTTTTTACGTTACTCATGAAATATTGCAAGAATACTTATCTGTCCCTTTAAAATTTATTTTTGTGTTTTTTTTTCTCCAGGTGTCGTCGGTTTGTGGGATCTGTCGACAAAGTCGGCGCTGCTGCGAGTGCGAGAGTCGGACAGGTCTTTGACTCTGCTGCCCTACCGATGCTTACTTGCTCACAACCACTCAGTCCGAGCTCTGGCTTTCTGCCCGGCTTCCAGGTGGGCTCTTCATCATTGCCTGTGTTGTGGTGATGCTTATCTTACAAATCCAGTACTGTACAAAGTGATTTTCCTGATTCAACCCAAATTTTTTGCGTTAGCATCTTTTACACTTTCTTTTTCATTTTATTTACATATTCATTGGTCTTCTGCAGTCGGGGATGCTGGATAAAAACCTCAAGTAGACCACGTTCTAAACTTCATATAAATCAAACTGCACTGTATCATTTTTATCCAACCTGTACAAATTATTATCGCCCGTTCCCAAAAATGGAGCAATAATGTTTTTGCTCGTGTTTGTGTACGTCTGTTAACGTTAGCCAAATATCTCGTGAACAACTAAATATTTTTTATTGAAACACTCAGAAAGTATGTTTTGGCTGTAGATCTACAACTGATGGACTTTTAGAATCAAGCTAACTCAGTATGAACATCACCACTAGTTGACATAAACCAGCCAGTTAGTTTTACAGATACTGGCTAAACTTTGGTGTGTTTGTAGCCATCCATCCGTCCGTCCGTCCGTCCTTCCATCTGTCCGCTCTTCCACTTGATGCAGAGTTGAGTTGCGGGGGCTTAAACAGGGAGGCCCAGACATCTCTTTCCCACCTCTTCAGGTTCAGGTTGCTTCCATCTGGATGCAGGTACCTGCTGCCCAGGTGTAGAACGAACAGATCATGCATCGGCCTTTGTAGCTGCGGCTACTTCCATTACCGCAGATGACAGCAGATGGAGCAGGCCACACACGGCCGATGATCCGGTGATCCATATGAAGCCTAAGACTTTTTTTTTTTTCATCTCTCAACCGGCCGGTCGGACCTGAGCGTGCACCTGAGCTGACGCACATCAGCAGGTTTCACTGTGCTGGCTTTGTAGAGTCAGTTCTCCCGTTTTTAACTTTTGTTTAACACTTTCCAGCTCCATTATGTCGCTTGTTGTGGGTCAGTTGCAGATCCTGGGGGCTCGGGCAAGAAATCGCAGCTCTAGTGTCTAGTAGGTTGATGTTGAAGATGAAACAAATATAGTGTTTTTTACTTTCTTTATGTGAATACGCCCTGAAAGCACAAAGGTGAACTCCTTCATGTGTTAAAATGCCTTTAACCGTCACAGACTCTTCCTCCTTCATGATGTTTCTCTGCTCCATTCACCAACGGCTGTTTGAGAGACGAGCGGCTCGTTTACATCATTAGTGTTTGCTGCGACGATTCACTGCAACTCAGCGCAAGAGCTGAAGTAACATCCTGCTACAAACGGTGTTTTTGTATCAAGAATTAGATTTTTTTTTTCCCAAAGTGTTTGATTTTATCTGGTCTATGTTGAGATCTAAACCCTTAGTGAGAGTTAATCACCATAATTATTTCTTAGAGACCTGACAACTCACCTAAAATATGATTTATACAGCAACACTTTATGATTTTCTGTCTTATCTTGGATAAAGCTTTAGTAAAATTGTTGAACACCTCATTCTTAAAGCCATTCTGTTTGAAATAACATATTAAAGATTTGGATTATTTTAAACTAAAAAGGTATTCTTATTTTAAAATCTTTAGTTTTTACAGTCTGCCAATAAGTCTTCTAATATCAGCATAAATCATTATTCTGCAGCTGCATATTTATAACACATTAATATGCACATCAGTGCTCGTTGGAGTTTGCTCAGCACCAAAATGAGAGACTTTAACTATCAGCAGCATCTAAATCAGTGGCTCATATTTTCATAATCACCTTTTCACTGCCAGTGCTTGAAAAAAAAGCTTTTCACGCTGTGATAACGATCAAATAAAACCTAAAACAAAATAAACTGGGCCATTCCTCAAGTGTTTTTTGTGTTATATTTTTATCAATTGGAAGGGTTTTTATTGTCATTAGCATACACGAGTGCACATTATATTCTATATTATTAAACATCATATTAACTCCAGCGTTATTTGGTGTTGTTCTTTAGCGCTCGTTAGCGTGCACTTTGTGTATTTACTCTTGTTTATCACACCAGTGACCCTTAAAAAGTCGTAATGATCCCATTTGTCTCACTGAAGGCAGCGCTTATTTAAAGATCAGCAAATAAAACTTGGTCTCCGTGATGTTTGCGTGCATTTGGTTCATATATTTTCTAGAAATGTTTCTGAGAAATGAATGTTCCCAACTCAACAGCATCTCTGGCCACAGCTGGGACTAATTAGATAAACAAGCATGTTGTTCTGATTTTCTCTGTCTTGCAATACAAAACCCCAGTTATTTAAAGTGAGTAACTCGCAGTGATTAATCCAAAAGGGAGAAATATTTTAGAATCTCTCAGCTGATAATGTTCAGAATACATTTCATGTCTGGATCAATGCTTTTTAATTAAACATCTTTTTATTAAATCTTTCACTTCTGCTTCTGAAAGCCCTTTTTCCCCTTTTTTCTCCAAACTGAATTACTAATTTATCATCTTTCTTCTTTTTTTTTTTTCTTTCCATTCCTCACATCCAGCACGTTGAAGTGTATATTGATTTCTGTGTCATCATTTATTAACGGCAGACGCTGCTGGCAGACTTGATCAATGGAAGCAGGAATGATGCATCACTCTTCAAGCTACGCAATGGAATAAAATTCACTTATTCAGCCTCGTTTTTATTTTTATTTTTTTACTCAAACCGTTGATGTTGATAAAATTTTGAACCTGTATTTCTTTCAGGTACCTGCTGACGACGGCAGGTGAGGACCGCTATGTGAAGATTTGGGACCTGAGGAGACTCTTTGAGCCCGTTAGAGTCCAGAAACGCTATCTGACCAATGAGATCTGCTGGCCGTTGCATGGGTCTGGGGTCATGAAGGCCAAAGAGACAGCCTTTGTACCGTAAGAAAGCTTCTCTGTCAGAACTTATATTTGTATTTGCTAAATGTCCGTATCAGTGTAAACACCAGATGAGATAAGTAAGTAGGTGGTTTGTACGGGGAACTTAGTGAGTTGATGATTCTTTTGTGTTATACCCTAAAGATGTGAGGAACATTGTTATTATTCACCAAGTAAAAAACAATTTGTTCTTATTATATTTTTGCTCAAGAGTGTTTTAGTATAAAAAACTGTTTAAATGAACTTACATCAGAGCTGAGGAGTTTATCTCAAACATATTGTTGGGAACTGAAGTCAACAGGAAGTTTTACAGAAGCTGCCATGTTTGTTCCGTCCGTCCATCCATACATCCATCATCTTCCTCTTCTTTTGAAGTCAGGTCTCAGGGGCAGCAGCTTGAGCAGGGAGGTCCAGACATCTCTCTCCACAGCCACCTCTTCCAGCTCTTCTGGGAGGACTCCAAGGCGTTCCCAGACCAACCAAGAGACATAGTCTCTTTGGCGTGTCCTGGGTCTTTCCCAGTTGAACATGCCTGAAGCACCTCCCTAGGGAGGCGCCCAGGGGGCGTCCTTACCACCTTACCAGATGCCCGAACCACCTCAACTGGCTCCTCTCGATGTGGAGGAGCAGTGGTTCTACTCCGGGTCTCTCCTGATAACTGAACTTCTCGCCCTGTCTTTAAGGGAGAGTCCAGCTACCCTGCAGAGGAAACATTTCAACCTCCTGTGTCCACAATCTCATTCTTTCAGTCTCTACCCAGAGTTCATGACCAGAGGTGAGGGTAGGAACATAGACTGACCAGTAAACAGAGAGCTTTGCATTACAGCTCAGCTCTCTTCACCACAACGGACCAGCACAGAGACTGCAATACTGCAGATGCTGCACTGATCCGTCTGTCAATAACACGCTCCATTCTTCCCTCACTCACAAACAAAATCTGGAGATACTTGAACTCCTTCACTTGAGGCAGAACATCACCCTCGACTTGAAGAGAACAATCCACCCTTTTCCAACTGAGGACCATGTTTGGGTTTTGTTGGGAATTGGAGTCTGAGCACTGGTGATGTGAGGATTTGAATCTGGTTTACTCCCCCACACATGATCATGAGCTTCATGATGTCACTAATTACAACAACACATATAAACATTTAGTATTTGAAGATACAGCAATAAGGTAAGAAGTTGAACTATTTAAAGCCAACAGCTGAAAACAAAATAACTGAGGTGCATTTTTATTTCATTTTTTTAACAACTCTTGTTCCTGCCTGGTGCAAAGGAAATGTTTATATTAATTTTGTTCAAATTACCACAGGTCTGAATATTTTCACGTGATTGTTTTTCTGTGTAGTATCACGTCACTGGGAGTTCATTTCTTGGACCAGAACATGAACGCGTTCTTCGCAGTTCCTCGGAGCACGCCTGTGTGGGTGAGTGATGCTCGTCACGTCCCACTAAGATCCATGTCACATGAACTTTTCAGGATTTTAGCCATGAAGTTTGAATTTATTGAAAAATCAGTGCTTTACAGATGAGGAAGGTGACGCCTTCATTCATAAAATGAACATTAGATGACAATAAAAGTACAAATGTGAGTAAAATCACACCTGAAATTAGACAATTTATCACAAAAACATGCACAAAACACTAAAGCTCCACTAAACGTTTTAAGCCTGTGGTTAAAATTCATTTTATGTTTGTTAGTTTCACATTTTTCAAGAGAAATCTCCATCAGTGTTGTATACAGTAGTCCCTCGTTCATCGTGGGAAATCCGTACACTGGAGACCTGCTCATGCGGCTCATCCATCAGTCAGCCAATTATGTGTTATGTGACTCATGTCCAATTTTATTTTGAAAAACCACGATAGAGCAAGTAGTGAGGAACTACTGTATTTAGTGATAAAAAAAAAAAAATTTTTCTGCTTTTATTGTTTTCGTATCATACTTGTGTTGCTACTTTTTTCTGCTTTGAGTCGTGCACGCTGTTACAAACGTGACTCGGCACTTTATTTAATTTTAGGAACATTTTTTGAAGTTTTCCTCTTACTTTGTACATGCACCGTTCTGCTGCACTGAGCTGTTTCTGTTAAAGGCAAGGCTTTAAAGTGAAGGTCTAGCAGCTTGCAAGAGCTTTTAGTCTTGTTCAAAATTATAACATACGGCTGAATTTTTTTTAAATCGAGCATTAAGATACTTATCAAGAGAGGTGGGAAGAGTACTGAAAATTTGTAAGTACTGTTACACTGCTTAAATTGAACTCAATTACAAGTATAAGTACTGGTGTTATAAAATACTTAAGTAAACGTACAAAGTACTCTTCTCAAAAACTACTCAGAGTATGAATTACTTTTTAACCACTTGATGTTTTGTTGTGTTGTCAATAGAAGTCATTCAGTTTGGTTTACTTTATATAATAACAGCTACATTCAAAGCTCATTTCTCAGACGCTCCGTCTTGTTTCAGTACCAGACAAACCGATGGCAGTGACAGCATCTAAGATCTTTGCATACTTAGAAAACTAATAACCCACACATACAAACAATAAAAAAGCAGCATCATACAGGTGTAAAGCATCGTATACTGCAACATGTTTTTGAGATGAGATGAAGTCTTGTAAGCTGCTGTCACTGTAGAGATCAAACAAAATTTGCATCTGGACCTGTCTCCTTTTCACCTCTGGACATGAAACATTCCTCCAGGTACGACCACGAGCACTCGTCCTTTACCTCGTCATGTTCTCTGTTGACAGTGTCCTCTGTCTCCATTTGGGCTTTTCCTCCAAATCTTCAGTCCATAAAAGACTCTTGACTCTACGGAGTTGTCCTTTGCTTGTGTCATAGGTACAAAGTAATTGGTTTGTTCATGATCTGAGCCTTATTGGCTACAAAGATGCAGATGAACAGTTTGAATATTAATTCAAATTGTGGCCGTACTCAGTAGCAACTTCTGATTTTAAAAGTAGTGAAGTAGATTACATGGTCTGAATTGTACTTAACTATGAGTAAAATTGCACACTTGAAAGACGTACTCATAAAAGTACAATTACCCAAAATGTTTACTTAATTACAGTAATGTATTTGTAATTCATTACTTCCACCCCTGCTTATCAAATGCCATCACTGTCCAATAAAAACAGATCATATCTCACGTTGTTAACCAACTTGTCATCGATTATATCTTCCAGGAAGGCGCTCACTTGAGTTGTGGTTTGTACATTTATTTGACTGTATTTCATGTCCCTGCAGTCCGTTTCTTACTCTGAGTGGTTGAACTGCGCGCTGACGGCGGACGTGCTCGGCGAGGTCATTCTGATCATGCTACCGCCACTCAACTCCACCATTCACAACGTCAGACGAATATCACTCAGACGTTTTGTAAGTCAAATAAATGTTTCTACATCCCCTTTTTTTCCCCCCAACCCCACCTGATGAGATGTTTCTAAATAAAACTGACTCACTAACAGCTGTTTTGTTTTTTTTTTTACTAACTTGTGCTTCTCAGCCTGCCTACGTCACGTCTAAGGTACGTTGTGACGCAGCAGAAGTAAAGCCCGAAGAGAGGCGAAGTGCTGAAGAGGAAGGGCGTGTTGATGAAGGACAGGAAGGGGGAGAGACAGAAAAAACAGATGCTGCGACTGAAGGAGGAAACGAGGAGGATGAGGCAGGAAGTGTTGAAAATGCAACGAGTCCTCAGCGACAGTTTCAGACGTACAAAGAGGCTGTAGAGAAATACTACCTGCAGTACTCAGACTTCAACATGGTAGGTTCTCGCTCATTTATACTGATTGTAAGCTTCTAATCTAAGCTTCTTGTTGCTTTGGTGTGAACATGCATGTGTTTTCTTATTTTCCTAATCCTCTGAAACTTTGATTTAGATCCTCTTTGTGTTTAGAGTGAAACTTTTATATGTTTTACCTTCTTTAATGAGCATCTGCTCTGACTTCCAGCGGACCCTAGTTGGACTGGGGAAGAGGACTTTGTGGAAACAGATGCAGCGGACAGAAACAACAGAAACCACAAATGTGGAAGAAATTTCTTTAACTGCATTACATAAGGTACATATTAACTTAAATATGTATACGTATATACTCAATAATTCAGATAGGTAAATCTAACAAGGTTGAGTGAGGACCTCTGAACGAAAAAGAATCCGTCCAGAAGACCTGACTCAACCTCGTTAAACGCTTTAGGTATTTTCAGACTCGTTCAGCAGCGCAGGACAAAAATCAGGAAGAGAAAGGAGGCAGAGGCGAGAGATGTGCCTTTTTTGATGGGCAGCTGTAAAGTCTGACCAAATGTAATGATGTGGAAAATGAGCAGAGCGTCGCCATCAGTGGGAGGAAGGACAAGGAGATGGAAAGCAGCCGTTTGAGGACGTTATGTGTTTAATGTTAAGAGGCAGAGCTGAGGGAGTCGCTTTGCCCTTTGGGGTGAAATGATGGAGCTTCATGGGACAAACTCAAACAAAACACCTTTGTGTTTTTTTGCTGGTTTAGGGATTTAGAGCAGGTAGGAGAGAAGAGGGCATCAGAAACAAAGCAGGGAAGGACAAACACCAGGAGGATTTAGTGATGACGAGCTCCTTTAAGAAGAAAAGAAGGAAACTGTCTGATCGACTCTCTGAGAGTGATCAGAGTCATTCAGAGCCACAGCAGGATACAGAAAATCACTCTTTGCTGATGACTCGTTCGTCTTTGTGCTTATGGAAAATAATACTACGGTGGCCCTAAGGTGTAAATGAACAACATGCGAAAAAACAGAATTACATTAAGCCAAAGAGGAAGTGGCCAGAATCGCATTGAAAAAAAACTATCACATTAGGCAGCACAGTGGCACAACTGGTAGAGCTGCTGCCGCTCAACGAGAAGGTTGCTGGTTCAAATCCCGGTCCAGAGGCCTTTCTGTGTGGAGTTTGCGTGTTCTTTCTATGCATGCGTTCTCCGGGTACTCCAGTCTCCTCCCACAGACCAAAAACATTCATGTTAGTCTGATTGGTAACTAAATTTTCGTAGGTGTGAGTGAGAGAGTGAATGGTTGTTTGTCTCATTTGTCTCTATGTGTCCCTGTGATGGACTGGAGACCTGTC
>JARVGV010000192.1:30274430-30295665 GCA_031762435.1 Hypsolebias longignatus | reverse complement strand
GAGAGAGTGAATGGTTGTTTGTCTCATTTGTCTCTATGTGTCCCTGTGATGGACTGGAGACCTGTCCAGGTGTCCCCCGCCTCTCGCACAGTGACTGCTGGACATGGGCACTGGCAACCCCCATGATCCAAAAGGAAGAAACAAATAAAAGATAATGGATGGAATTACATTAGAAAAAAAACGGAAATTTTATAATTTTTGAATGATTCCATTTTTTTTCCCCAAAAGTAATCGTTTTTTTTTTTTTGTTTGTTTGCTTTGTCAAAAGTAATTCCGTTAGTTTTATTTATTTTTTCCAAATGTAATTCTGCTTTTCTTATTTTTGTATAATACTGATTTTGTTTTTCCCAAATGTAATTTAATTTTTTCAAATGTAATTTTTTTTTTGTTTGTTTGTTTTTTTTTGTTTGTTTTGTGATTCCGGCCACTTCCACTTTGGCTTAATCCAATTCCGTTTTTTTCAAATGTTGTGTTTTGTGTTTTTTTCAAATGTAATTCTGTTTTTTCAGATGTTGTTCATTTACACCTCAGGGCCACTGTACAATATGCTAATTAATTTGCTTTAAGTTAGAAGTATAGTAGTTATGGAGATTGTTTTTGTATCTTATCAGAAAATGAGCTAAAGATTAAACGAGCCTCACATTTTAAACAAAGCTCTCACGTTAAAGAAACATTATGTTGGTACTTTATGTTCTGGGCTTTAATTATGGCTTCGACAGAGTCAATCTGTTTGAAAGTGTTTTTCAGATCTCATTCATTTGTGAAATATCATCATGAACTTGCTCAAGTTCAGCATCCAGGTTGGAAACGAGCACCGATATCTCAGAACGACACCAGCTAACTTCTAAATTACCTTTCAGCTTCCTCCCGTCGTGTATGAAGTTACGATCGTAGAGGTCATCTGGAGTTCGTCCTCTCTGAAATCGAGCTCACCTTTCATGGAAATAAAACTTGTGATCCCCTTTTATTTCAGGTTCGATTCAACCCGAACATGAGCAGCCACGTGTGGCTTGTATCCGGGGGTCAGTCAGGCCTGGTGAGACTTCACTGTTTACAGACTATGATCACCCCCCATGTGAAAAAGATGATCAGTGTTCACCAGGCCCAGTTCAGCGCTCTCTACTCACCACAAGACCAGACGGCTGTCCAGACGGCAGAGGAGCAGCTATAGCAGGAGCTCTACTTCACTGTCAGAAGGTGGACTAAAAAAACACAGATCTGAAAAAAAAACTTCATGCAAATATTAACGATAGGAACAGTTTGATGAAAGTATTTTGTTATAAAGTCAGATCCATACTTGTGTTAGATGGTGTGTGGTATCTGGGCAGAGAAAACCCTGAAACAGTGAGAAGTTTAAACCTGTTTCTCACGTCTGAAGCCATCAGTGTCAGAGAAGATACTGTAGTTTTAAAACAGTGTGCAGATTGAACAGCAGAAAACGTGTTTTATAAACACACGGAACGGACAAGAACAAACCCTGGACGTGTCGGCATCTTTTATTCCTCTGGATGCAGACACTTTCATTAGGTTTCAGTTGAAGTGCCTCTTTGAGTCTAACTGAGCCATCTCTTTAGGTTAGTCCGTTTGGACTGCATGCATTTGTAATTTTGTTCCTTTTTTCTAGCATTTGTGTTTATTTAAGCTGGTAATGTTTAATGAGCTGCACACAGATGTAGGCATTTAGATTTTAATGTTGTGTAAATATTAACACAGTGCCTGTGAAAAGTATTCACCCTGCAGATGTTTTACGCTTTTGTTGATGTGATAAATCAGTCATGGTTGATATAATTTGAGTTATTTATAAAGATAACTGTAAAAAAAAAAAAAAAAAAATCTTCACTGACAGTCAAATCAAATTTCTTCAAACTAGTCACTGTACAGTAGTCCCTCGTTTATCGCCAGGGTCCGTACCCTGAAGACCCACGTTAAGTGAAAAACCGCAAAGTAGGAATAGTAGTACAAGTAGTAAGTAGTAGTTTTTTTAGTTCATATATATATATACAGTATATTTTTCTCTCTAAAATGCTATAAAGGAGAGCAGAATGTCATGATTTCTGTTCCCTATGTCCTCTGCTCTTTGCCATCTGCAAGCGCTCTTGGCCACGCCCACTTCTCCGTTCTGCACAGTGATCAGCTGCAGCAGGAAGTTTATCCTGCAGTATGGGCTGCACAAATGTGCAGCAGGTGCTAAATAATTTAAAATCATTTATTTTAAATCAAACCTTCATGCTGATCCTGCGGCTCATCCATCAGCCAGTTGTGTGTCATGTCCAATCTTATTTTGAAAAACCACGATAGAGCGAGTCCGCAGTAAACGAACCGCGAAGAAGCGAGGGACTACTGTACCTCCATATTCTCCTCCTGACTGTCGATAATTTTATGACCTGGCATTGACACGACAGGTGGAACACAGTTTTAGCTAAATACTTTTATTTATGTTTTCCTTTTAGAAACAACAAACAAACTCAGGCTACATGTTCTTTGGAAATACTTGAACTTTTTATACTTTTGCTGCAAACTTTAGGTCATCTTCTGTGCATTTTTTTGGGCCCATTTACCATTTTTCTTTCTTAAAAAAGCGAAGGAATAAAAGGTAAATGACAGACGGCACTTCCTTTGTTTTGGATGCGCCTGTCTGAGTTTAGCTAGAGGTTTTAAACAAACGCACAGTACTTATAATTATCAAATATACATCACCTCATATCTGTATTTTTGAAATGTTGCTAACATTGAAGGTGTTTGAAGATCTTTATTTTGGTCAAAACAGAACGTTTGAAAGTCGACCTGTTGGACCGTCTCCTCGGGTGTCTTTAAAATAAACCAGTTCATCGTGATGTCCACTCTTTTAATTTCACTTTACAAAAATTCTCGCCGCACATAAAAATGAAACATGAAAACTTCACAGACGTGACACGTGACGTTACGCCTTTTCACCAGAACACGTAGACGAACCCAGCTTCTTGACTGATTGTACAAGAAAATGTATTTACATGTGTGTACACAAAATCATCCACTGAAAATACACAATATTTCACATATTTACAACACACAGACTGAGCGTTATCGTCACAAACAGCAGCAGCACAGAAACAGCATTCTCAGACGTTAAACTTTCATAGCAAACAAACAAAGTTTTATTTTAATTTAAAAAAAAAAATTCAGACCATAAAGCTGCACCCAAGCTGTAGACAATGTGTGTACAAAAATGTAAAATGCAGTGATATGAAATTATTATTTTTTCGTTAGTCTCCATGACTGTTGGGTTCTGCCCCATTTTGCATTTTTCAAAAGCTTCTGTAAATATACAAGATCTCCTTAAAAATCAAATCAGATATAAAAGGTTTGAAAAGCTCAATCGTCCAGGTAGATAAATCACAAAAAACTGATTAAATCGTGTCATCTGGACCGTTTCTGTTTGGGAGAAACTTTCGTCTTTCACCCAAAAGACTTCCATCAGTCTGAGGCCTGCCAACACAGATCTGTCTTATAAATAGCACCTCATGGACGTGTTTCAAACCAGCCTGCTGTGGAAATCCCAAAATCTAGCTTTAACAAGGACCATCTATCCAAAACAACCAATCGTCATGAATAACAATCAAACGTTTTAGGCCAGATGGCCAACTGCTACTCACAGAAGCAGCCTGAGGACACCAAAGCCAAAATGGTTCAGAAAAAGGCCTTTTGGATGAAAGTCTTCTGCACTCGCACAAAGCGGATGCCTTTTCTCTCCCTGCCCTGTTCTTCTCTTCCTCGTGGTTTTTTGTTGTTTTTTTGGCTCACTGTTTGTTTCGCAGAGCTCCTGTGACATCTTCCGAACGAAAAATGCTATTATGGATCTGGTGAGCTGGACTTTTCAGTGCAATCAACAAAATCTTCAACAATGTGACAGGGTCCTGGAGAGCCCTCATGTCCCACTGAGATTCACACTGCAGGGTATGTCATAGATCTGGGAGCTGATGTGTCTTTCCATTTTGACTCAGGAGGATGCTGAAGACATATAATTGGATTTGTGATAACAGGTTTCCTGCTTTTTGGAATCGTCTGGTTCCTGGTTTATCAACATCCAAAGATGACGGCTACAGCTGATTTGGCCCTCGTCAGGCTGCCATGCCTTGAAGGTTTGGTTCGTGCTACGAGTACTCAAAATCAGCTGGTTTACAAGCTAAACCATAAGATGGAAGTGATATGTGAGAATCACAGGCCACCTGTGGCTTCTAGGAATCGCCAGCATGTTGGAGACAACTTTAAAGGTGGTTCATGGCATGGACCAGTGGAATGCCCACAAATCTGGCCATTTTGGATCAAAAGTACCAGCAGGACTCAAGGCTGACAAGAAAAAAACAGTATGCCTGAAGAAAATCAACAATTGTGGCTTATCTGAATCTTGACTCCCACGTTTGGCCTCAAAGCAGGCCGACTATCAAATTTCTCCTGGGACATGGGTAAACTAAGAAAAAGCTTCATCTATTGTACACACACCCACCCCTGAGAACTTCTGTGCAGGCTTATCAGAACTGCCGGCTGACACCAACACCTTATCAGGACTATGGGCTATCTGGAAGTGCTTCATGGACAAATCTCACCATCTTGGCGTCAAATGCAATAAATGTGCTTGATGGCAGTTTTTTGATGTCTCAAATTGTGTCCTGATAGGACAAGATAAGAAGAGATCTTTTTTGTAATACCACTATCCATCCTCATGGCCTTTTCCCTTTCTTTCTATCTAAAAAGTATTCTGGTAAAGGATAAGAGACCATGCTCCTTTAGCAACAGCAACATGCACTCTGCCCATCTTTCGGATGACTGTACGCACATATCTCACTGTATCTCGGTACAATGATAATAAAGCTTATTCTGATTCTCCAAAAAATAAACTGTCCAGGTGACACGATTTAATTTAACCCTTTTTTGTGGCAAATCAAATGTTGAATTTTAAAGATCAAGATTTTAAAGATTCAATTGGCGCTTTAGCCTTCTCTGGTTGGCAGTTGAAGAAGAAACGTCTCGTTATTCACGATGCTGGACAACAGCTAACAACCATGCAAGTGTTTCAACAAAATGGACGTCAACAACATTTTCACAGGGAGCATCTGTTCTTTCTAGGACATCAACACTTAACAGAAGCGGGGAAACGTGGTGGTAACGGCATGTGGCTCTGTCTTTTTTATATCTAAGAATTTTTATTTTTTTTTAAATGGAGTGAACCAGTTGCAGCTATGGCTTACATAAAATTTGCTACAGATGTTTGTGATCCCCAGGAGAATGAGTTTTGATGATATCATCCTCATAATAGCACCACCACCTTTAAATGATCTCAACTGAGCCAATATGAAACCAGGAGAATGAGCTACAACAACATTTAATTTCCCACTGGGATTAATAAAGTATTTTTGAATTGAATTGCATATCTCATTGTGCCTCAACTGGCAACAACACATTTCCAACAGCTTTGGTGAGGAAGTTTCCAAAATGTCTGCAACATTTCAGTGGGTTCTCGATAAAGAAGCCTAAAGTTTACCATCGTCACAGTATCGGGGTGTACAATATGACGACGGAAGCACTCTGGGTCTCCAAAGGTTTCACGCAATTAGAGAGATTCATTCAAGACACTGAGAACCACACACCTAAAGGAGCTATCTTGAAGTCAATAACGCTCCGATGGTCTAACAACAACCAGAACCTTCTGAACCAAACTACACATCACCAAAAAAAATTGTACTTTTAAACATTCCTACTCCCCAAATAAGTAATGCACGGGGGTGAGTAATTGTACTTTACTTTTTATTAGATCTGGAGAGTCTAGAATTGTGCCGCTCAAGGCATGTTGGAGTAGATCTGTTACTTTTTTTTTTTTTTTCTGGAATATTGCTTTTGAAAACTTTTAATTCCTCTTTTGTTTCCTGGATGTAAATCATATTTTTTGGATGATCGTTTCCTCTGGTATTGGATGCTGTGCAGCTGGAAGGATTTTTACTTTTGGGCATTTGTTATGATGCATAACCATGACAACAAGGTGTTTTTTTTAACAATCCAGAGCAGCTGATAACATTTCTAAGGCTCAAATAATACCCCAACTACATCCCAAATGAATTGAAAAGGAGGCACCGTGGACGAATTCCCGTCTACCTGGTGGTGGTGCTTGAGTATCTGACCACAGAGATCCTAGTGCTGGCGGGAAACGTGGCTCGTGACAAGAAGAAGACCAGGATCATCCTCCAACACTACAGCTGGCTATCCACAATGACAAGGAGCTCAACAAGCTGCTGGGAGGAGTGGCCATCGCTCAGAGAGGAGTTCTGCCCAATCAGGTGGTCCTGCTGCCCAAGAAGACCGAGAACCCACTAAGTCCAAGTACATCTGTATCTTGTTTCTTCAGATCCGCTGTAAGACAGACCGCTACAAGAGATCCTTCATTCCAGAACAACTCTTTAATGAAACCAGGATGATGAGTTACAACATTTTATTTCTCTGAGATTAATAAAGTATTTATGGATCTGAAACAAACTGGATAAATATGACTGCAGAAGGATAAACGTTGAGATTCAGCTTCCCACTCGCATTTTAAAAAGACAAGACCCTTTTTTGGGACTATATTCTTTGCTTTTTAGACTGAGAGACAGCTAGACTGAGCAAAGGGTTAAAAAAAAAAAGTCATTGCATCGAAGGGATGGACTCAACATCTACTCTCAGGCCCTGCTGTCCTCTCCAAGCTGTTTTACAACCAATCTTGCCTCAACGTGACCAAAACACTTCACGTGCTGGTCTACTGGGGACAAAGACCTAATGGATTCACAAAATGAACAAGTGGGTCATTGATCCATGCGACGCCCACAACCTTGTTTCATTCTGATGGTCCCAGCGATGGCTCATAAGTCTAAACTCCTTTATTATGAGTGAAGACTTCAGATGAGAGAAATGAGACCTGCTGAAAATGGATGGAAAGCTAAAGACAGCTGAGAGGATGAGGAATGGAGGGACATGCTAGAGTTGGATAGATGATGGTGCAAAGCTGGAAGTCATCATCTGTAATTTCTGTCCTCAGAGCAGAAGAACCTTTCGGGCCAGACAGCAGACTGAGTTAAAGAGTTAAATAAAGTTATTGTTTGCTGATTTTGGTTTTGTTTTATGGTAAAAAAAAAAAAAAGCTATTGAAAACCAAAACTGTCCAATCAAACCCAACAATGTAGACTTTTAATTGGGCCAGTTTTTTGTTGGTACCCAATTAATCCTCATACCTCTGACCCTTACATTTGCTTTTAATGAAAAATAGGTAAGTTCTGCATACTTGATGAGGAAGTGATGAACAGTAAATCTGTATTTAGGTCAAATATTGGACAAAAACTGGACATTTAAATCCAGATTGAGAGAATTAAAGCAGATTGTGGTTTAAATCCTTCTCACTTGTAGAACTTAACAAAAGCAGGTTCATGTCATCTTTTTATTTTAGACACTTTCTGTGTAGATTGTCTATGAAGTTACACTGTTGTTTCTTTTACAGTCCAACTTGGGGATAATTGCAGCTTTATTTTTCTATTTATGATGATTTTTGTCATTTGCATTGAGTTTCTGCACCTCGGTTTATTTTTCACCACGTTCATTCTTAGAGGTTTTTAGGATTTTCTTCCTAAGACGACTTTGCCCACGTTTTGGGGAGTTATCAAATGGACTCCAGGTTTAAGTCAACTAAAAAACACACCAACAAACTCTGAAAGTATGACTCTGCAGATTTTTGTGCAATCCACTGTGTAAAGCAGGAAACAGAGAAATCAGATGTTGGACACTGAAGTTGGTACAAAATAAAAGACCTCAAACTCATCCGTGTGTTCTCAGTAAATGTCACGTCATGTCGTGTTCTTACAAACCAAAGCTTTGTTTGGTATGGCAAAGTTGCCTCTTGTTTCTTCTTTCCTTGAATTAATTGATTATATAATTACTCTTGATTTAACTTCTATAGATGATTTAAAGCGAATTAGTTGCTTCTTGAAAATACCTGCAAGTTTTTATTGAGTTGGGTACACAAATAAAATTACTACTTTTTTATTTTTTGTAAAATTGCACTAGACTCTGGTCAAAAGTTCCTCATTTTTAGACCACCTTGTCATAAAAGAGAGGCTATGACAACATCCCAGTATCAGCCTTTTACTCCAAACACATGGATGATTTTGTTGTCTCGTTTTATGATTTTAGAGCATGTACCGGTACATTTACCACCAGGAAGCAGCACTTTGAGCATAGCACAGTTGTCAGCGGTCCAGCCCACCCGAACAGAACGTTGTGAGCGCGTGTCTGAGCTGTCTGGGGTCTAGTTCAGTCCAGTCTGGGTTCAGTCTCTGGGGTCCTGGCAGTGGGAGCAGTGGCTCATGTCTTCAGAGTAAAGCTCGACCTGGATGGTGGTGCTGCGGAACCCAAACTTGGTGTGGAGAAGGTCCGTGGCCTCCTGCAGCACCGACTGAGGGTCTGCACCCTCCTCTGAGGTGAGACCAGAAAACACCATTTGTATTTGTGTATAAAAAGGGCAACGCTGTGCAACATATTAAAACAGCAGACATCACAAAAAATAACCAGGTCTCTCTTGTAAATGAGGCCTCGAGGCTCAATGAGATTAACCTGCCTAAATAAAGGTTGAATGAAAAAATAACAAAATTGAATATAATCATATTAAAAAGGCTAATAATTTAAAGAAAAGTTTTTGTATATGATTGAAAAAGTGGAGATAGAAATGTTTATTTTGAACTAAAGTTTTAAATAGTCGTGCCTGGATAATTAACTAAATCTGTCCAGTGGCAAAAAAAAAAAAAAAAAGACTAAATAAAATAAAATTTTAATGTTTTACTTCCTTTACTGAATTAAAATATTCTGCTCTATAAAAACAAAACCTCCACCTAATGGTGAGCTGATTGGAGGTCATTTCAAAAACAAACATTTATTTACCTGAGATGTAGCATGAATTGTTTTTTCTTGTGTTAAAATTATTGTTTTGATTTTAAAACGTCAATCAAGCCTGCACCGGGTTCTTTTTATATTTGAGGGGGGAGCGCAGGAGGCAGTCGATGTCAGCAGTGTCTGAGTCAGAAGATCTGAGCCGAAAGGCCCACATCCTGACCAGTCTCTGCTCCTGTTCTAATCTGGCGGGACGTAGATTAAAGCCATGAGAACTGACAGAAGAAACAGCTGTTCACACAAGCAGCTGGAGTTGTTCTCAGGATCCTAATGTGGCGCTCAGCCGTTGACGAGGGGCTTCAAGAAAAAAACTGGAACATGCCCAGGTTTGGTGCTGCAAGTATGAAGACTTCTGTCTGCTCTCAACCACTTTCCCTGTACAGTAATTGAGTCTTATGTAGATAATTTGTATGCAAGGGCTATAGTACAGGAGCGTGTCAAATATTAGAATATTTTGAAATAGTTCAGATTTTTTTTCCATTTATTAAAAAAAGTGAAACTCATAAATTACGTGGATTAATTTCACATAGAGTGAATTATTTCTAGCCTTAATCTCTTGTAAATATAAATAATGAATCTTCTTCATACATTAAAGTTAGTCATGGAGTTCCTCAGGGTTCAGTACTTGGACCAGTACTCTTTATATATGCTTCCATTAGATAAAGTTATTAAACAGCATGGGATACATTTTTATTGTTATGCTGATGATACTCAGTTATATTTGTCCATGAAACCCAATTAATCCAATCAGCTACTTAAACTACAAGCATGTCTTAGAGACATAAAAACCTGGTTGACCCTAAATTTTTCTGCTTTTAAATGCAAACAAGACTGAGGTTGTGGTTTTTGGACCTGAGCATCTTAGGGATAAATTTTGCCGTCTTTCACTTTCTCTGGATGGCATTAATCTGGCCTCCAGCTCTAATGTAAAAACCTTGCTGTTGTTTTTGATCAGGATGTGTTTTGGCTTACAAACAAAAAAAGAAAAAAAAAAAATTCAGTGTCTCTGAAAATTAGAATGCTGTAAAAAGTTTCATTATTGTAAACTCCTGGTGTCACACCCTAATCAGCAGATTGCCTCCTGGAAATGTCTGAAGTCCAGCCACTCCTGAACCAGAGACAACATCAGAAATACCTGCTGAGGAGACAAAGAACTGGACTGTTGCTCAATGGTCCAACGTCCTCTTTTCAAATGAAAGTAAATGTTCATGTCATTTATAAATCAAGTTCCCAGAGTCTGGAGGAAGAGTGGAGAGGTCCAGAATCCATGTTGCTTAAAGTCCCGAGTGAAGTTTTCACAGTCAGTGATGGTTTGGGTCCATGTCCTCTGCTGGTGCTGGTCCACTGGGGTTTCTGAAGTCCACAGTGCAGCATCTAGCAGGACATTTTAGACTCTAAGATATCCTGAATGTTGTCATGAAGTCTCTAAAATTTAGAGATTCATGCTTCCTTCTGCTGACGAGCTTTATGGAGATGCTGATTTCAGTTTCCAGCAGGACTCGACACCGACCCACACTGACACAAAGGTACCAGAATCTGGCTATATTCTAATTTTCTGAGACACTGAAATTTGGTTTTTCATTATTCGTAAGTCATAATCATGAACATTACAAGAAATAAAAGCGTCAGATGTTTCACTCTGTTTAACACGAGTTCCACTTTTTGAAATGACTGACTCACTGAAGGTTTTCATGACCTGATTTTTGAGACGCACCTGTAAGTGTAGGGTGAAGTTCTTTGACTTCAACATGTGTTCTTTTTCTATGTGCAAAACATTAACCCCTTTATTGCTCCATTCTTATTTACTTCTTAACTCCTGATTCTCAGTGAACTTATAAGTCATCTTTCTTACCTATTGCCAGATGGACGGACACCAGTGACTGTCCCAGAGTCAGAGCCCAGAGGTGCAGAGAGTGCATGGACTTCACAGCTTTCACAGACAGCAGCACCTCCTTCACCGAGTTAAACTCGATTTCTTTAGGAGATCCTGAAACGCAACAGATACACGTAAACGCACGGCAGGTCGAGCACGTCTACGTCGATCTGTAGCCAACATTAAAACTGACAGAAAGCTGAAATGGCGACAGCAAACGGTGTCTTAAGTGGTTTGTGCCTCACTGAAAGAGAAATGTGCCAGTGAGTTTTAGAAGGTTCATTGATGTGTGAAGAGAACTGAAATCTACTGATGTCCCCAGGACGGGACAACCAACTGTTCTGCTTTTGTCCTACATAATAATCAGAGTAACTATTTCATTTGTTTCCTTATTGTGAGGCACGTCCATGTTGTTTCCTCCAGACTGTGCAGATCTTAGCATGATGGGCTTGATGCAGTTCTGGTTTTAATTCCTGAACATGCCTCCAAGTTGTCACAGACTCCCAACACACTAAACATGGGTTCCTCACATGCTCATCTGATTTGTTTTTGCATTGATGTAAAATGGCAGCACAGACCCATGCTATAATTTATTTGTCAAAATAAATATATTTTCCCATAGTGCACTTGAAATCCTTCACAATATGTAACATGCGTGGGAAAATACGGTAAGAGGAATAAACAGACGCTCATTATTTCTTTGGCTCGTACCTTCCATGAGTATCCTGAAGACGTCTCTGAGGATGGTGAAGGTGGTGCAAAGGACAAAGACTGAAAACAGGAACGTACAGATGGGATCTGCAACTTTATATTCAGGCTGAAAGAGCAAAAGGAAACATCTTTAAAGAGCGAGTAAAACAGACGTCAGATGGGGCGTTCCAAAGTAACGAGGTATTAAAAAGCTCAGGGCAAAAACAGAAACAACTCTTGCATGTTAACGGAAAAGCCTCATTCCTGTACTGTATATGTGAATTTACATTTTGAAACTAGCTTAATGCTTCTTTTTTACTGTTTGGTATCAGATCTCGTCAGATCTAATCAATCAAAATGAACCTTTTTGACCAATGTCCTAAGTCACAAAAGTTAAGTCCTGACAGTTGGATTATCTCTCATGTCGGAGCCACTATGATCAAACTAATGTGTCAGCCTCACCCTAACGAGAGTGTGATCTATATCTGACCCGAAAGTAGATGACGGTCGCCGCCACCACCACGCCGATGCTCTGCAGCAGGTCGCCGACCACATGGATGAAGGCGGCGCGGACGCTTGTGTTGCCGTGGCCACCGAGGAGCGC
Organism: Hypsolebias longignatus; assembly: GCA_031762435.1. Lineage (NCBI taxonomy): Eukaryota > Metazoa > Chordata > Actinopteri > Cyprinodontiformes > Rivulidae > Hypsolebias > Hypsolebias longignatus. The sequence continues at coordinate 30,283,558 of JARVGV010000192.1, read as the reverse complement.
GTGGGAGTGGCCGTGGCTGACGGGGCTCTGACCGTCCTCATCGATCTGGTGATAACCGCTGCCGTGAGGGTGGAGGGTGGTGGAGTGATGGAGGATGTAGGCCATGCTGCAGAACCACAGAGATCCAGTCATGTTACCTTCGTTATGAGCAGTTTGCTCAAAGCAATTATTTTAATTAGGAATCGAAGAAAAATACACTCACTGTGGTGTATTAAATGTAATTATATATTGTGACACAGAATATATTGAAATATGAGCCTTAAATTATAACTTTGAAGCTTCAAGCTTGCAATTTGACCATTATTACTCTGTTGTAGGATTGCAACAGGCACGTCGACACATTTTGCACTCTGCAGAAGAACTTGTGGCATTTAATGATTGCAGGATGAAACATTTATTGAAGGCGCTTCCCAGTTTTGGTCCATGGAGTTTAAATACATGGGTATGAACTTTTACACTCATTAGCTTGGCGCCTTAAAGATGTCTACACTCTGATAGAACTGATGGATCTCATGACAACCCAAGGACACCGTGCAGGTCTTTGCGTTAGTGGCCATGGAAATCATCCGTAACTAAAAGTGGCCCTGCCTGAACACATTTACATAAAATAATTACCGTATTTCAAAATTTACACCGTGGACAGCTGTCATTAGCAAAGTGAGCGTTAGCGCTGCGATGGACCACTGAGCATGGAGAGATGCAGATATCTTGAAGAAAGATATGCCAGCCTCTTTAGCTGTCATACACATGCTTCCTGTCAGACTTTACCACATCACATTTGAGCTCAACATCTGTAACATCTGTAAAGCGGACAGATCTAGACAGTTTTGTAACTATAGCAGACATCTTGAATCAGGCTTACTCCAAAAGTTTATCAATTTTATGATTTGCGAGCGTTTCATTAAAGACCATCCCATGGTTTGTGAGATATTTTGCTAACAGGCAAGCAAACGGGTACAATTACACAGTCTACCTTTTATGATGCTGAGTTATACTGTAAATGTAAAGAAAAAATACTTCTGTACAAAATGAGCAGTGTCAGACCAAAGCTTTTAGATTATTGTAATGAATAATTATTTAACACCCCCCAAATGATAGAATTTTCTCTTAATATAATATTTAATGTACCTGTATTTGTTCAGTAGAGCTGTAGAAAGTGAGTTAAAGGGACATTTTTAATTCAGATCAGCTACCCCCTACCTCCCTATAAAAACAAGTACAAGGACTTCATTGATGTAGTTTTTTTTTAAACACAATATTTTGTATTGTGCAGTTTAAATCAAATATTCTGCCTGTTCTCACACAACATTGATATTAACTAACAAGACAATTGATTATGTGAACAGATAATTTACTCACATTATATTTACGACGACAGCAAACCCAGAGGTCAATAACATCACGTGACCTTCGATCTCGTAGTCGTTGCGTACGATCCTCTCGATGGCTAAATAGACCAGAGCTCCAGTGACTATCCAGATGGACATGACGGATATGAACGCTCCAAGGATCTCTGAGGGAGGAAAACAAGCGGCGCTCACGTTAATGTGTGCAGACCGTCCATCAGAGCCATTACGAGCAGCACTCTTCACAAAGCAGGATGAGTTTTAGCATCAAACTATTTTTCACAGTAAATTCACAACCCTGAGTGTCCTGTCCTCACATTCAGAGCTGCTCGTTAGTGGTTATCACTCAGACCCATGTGAGATGCTCGATTCAAATCCTAGTCAACAGAGCTGCCAGTTAAAATCCCGAAATGCTAAATATTAGTGATGCACAATATTATCAGCATGATATCGGTATCAGCCAATATTAGCAATAAAGTTAAATATCGGACATCGGCCAATCCATTAAAAAAAAAGAAAATGAAAACACCAATATAAATTGATTTTTAATTTAAGAAACTGTCAAGTATATCTATTAATGCACTACTACTCATGCACTTTTTTTTGTTTAGATTTGTGAAAATGTACAAATTTGCACTGTTCAAGTGTTGTCATCGTGTTAATGTCATGAATAAATTTGATATTAAACATAATCCAAGTTGAAGTGTTACATCATTTTCAGCTCCTTTTTGACATCTGCATTTTGTAGCAGACCAAACTGACAAAGACCATGCAGAATAATGTACTGTAGTGTTTTAATTCCACAGCAGAGAAAGTTATGTACAAAGTAGTCTCTTTAAGTAGGTCTAGGAAAAAAAATTTGCTATTGGTTATCGGCTAAATAAGTTTTAACATATTGGATATCAGCCAAAAATTCAATATTGTGCATCCCTACTAAATATTGTTCTATTTATTGCAGTAAATTTACAAACCATGTCAAAAGTGATTATCTTGCAGCTCTTAAATACTTAAAAAACCTAAAAAATATTTTTAGTATGACCAAAAAATACACAATTATTAGTTGTTTTTTTATAGTGGCAATTCTTTGACACTCAAACCTGAAGAAAACTTATGAATGTCCTGCGTTTGATCATATTTTGTAAAATTAGGTTTGGCAAAACTCTGAATGTACAATAATTACCACTTCTCAATCACATTTGAGGTGTTTTGTTTTCTTCCTGTGTGCAATAAGTTAAACACATTTTTTAGTCTGTTTATAGAAAATTATTAGCTAATGTTTGTTATCCTGAGATAATGGAGCTCGTTAACATGCATGAGTTTGTCCAACCTTCCTTCATTTTACACCATCTTTTAATGAGTTTGATACTTTGAAGTTTTTATTTTATTTTAACGTTAAACAATGACTGACATCTTAGAGATTTATTAGCATAGTTATTATATGGTTTGGACAATTTCCTTTAAGAGAATAATCAATAATACTTGTATTTCAAACAGACCAAATAAGCAAGTTTTCCTCACATTTTGAGACATTTTGACTCCAAAGTCTCTGGAACAGCGATGAAGTGATCACAACTTTAACTTCCTTTGTAATGATTTTCAGGCCTCTTATAAGACATCGTGGCTGAAAAACGTGTTCTTTCAATTTTTTAACATTTATTTTGTGTTAAAGTTATTGAATTAAGTTGCTTCTTTGCTTCAGTGCTTCATTAAGGAAATTAATCTGTTCATGTCTGTGCTCTGATCGTATGCACATTTAACTGTTTGTAAAGAAAAACAAACTATAATTATAAAATAATTTCTGAGTTGGTTGCAGCTCCTCAGACTGAAGAAGTCCTCTGGATAAAAGACGAAATGACTCAACCTTGTTGGATTAATCTAGCTGGAGCAGCATCAGGACTATGTGAGGAGTTTGTTTTCCTTTGTGGTTCTAAACACTTAAAACAATAAATTAATATTTCTTGACACTGTAAGTCATGCAGATAAGTCTGATCTGATTTGCTGACCTGATCTGTGCCACCCAAAGTTCATGGTTTTGGTTGGTGGTCTGGATGAGATCCACAGAGAGAACAGGCTCACCATCATGCTCCCAAAGTCTGTGAGGAGGTGGGCTGCGTCCGTCATGATGGCCAGGCTGTGGGCCAGGTACCCCCCTGTTGGAAAGCAGAACAAATACTTTACATTCACTCTGGTAGGAACATTTAGCCAAATCACGAGAGATCCTTTAAAACTGTGTGACAGAAAAGTAAAATAATCTTTATCACATTGATCTTGAAAGGATGATCAAAAGTGGAATTTAAAGCACTTTTAAATGATCAAACTTTAAATTAAGACACTTCTGCCTCAGGGGAAAAGAGACTTTTCTGTTTTACTTTATTTTATTTCCAAAATTTGAGCAGTCATTCAGTTAGTTTCTACTTGTGCTTTTTATTCTTAGAAACAAAAACCAGCCTCCCTCAGGGATTTATTTTTTTAATTATTATTTTTAGAGTTTGTCACAGACAGAAATTATACTTTAAACAAAGTGGAGCCTTTTTCCAGATATAGCATTATAGGATGTAAAACCACTTCTGACACGTCTGTCAAAATCTTGTTTTTGTGAACTATTTAATTCCTTCAACAAATTTGTCAGTGTATTTGTTGTTTTAAGTGAAGAATAGGGTTTTTTTATTTTTTTACTTTATCATTAATAAATCTGCTCTTTCCAGTGCAGGTGTTGAACAGACTTTATGCCCAGAGCAACATTTGTGGACAACATCTGTTCAGCATCTGTTGGAGGATTTTAAGTTCACCAGGAAAGTGTTTTTAGCCTTTTCACCTTAAAACAGTGCACGTTCAAAATGTGTTTGTATCAATTGATATATCTTGGAACGAATGAAACGCAACAAGGAGTTGTCTGATGTTTCATCGGCTTTTTAAAAAACGGATACCGGTAATAAATATTAAACGTGTGGCAGTCCTTCAAGAAATGCATATCGCTCGCTGCCTCTGATGTCTTACCCTGAGAAAATATGGCGTTATAGAGATTTGGTCAAACCGATGACTTTTATGCCGATGACTGTCAAATCTACTTCCCTCTGAAGCACACCAGTGCACGTGCTCTCCAGCCTCTTCTTGACTGCCTGACTGACATCAGGGACTGGATGGCTTTAAATTTCTTGAATTTGAATGAGAAGAAGACAGAAGTCCTGTTGTTTCCATCAAGAACCACTGTATGGACCTTTCCTCTCTAGACCCATTAGAGAAACAAGTTGTCACTAATCTGGAGTGAAAATGGATCCTTCCATGAAACTCATGTCACATAAACATGAGTGTTAAATCCTGTTTGTTTTTTTCAGTTGAAGCGACCCCATGTACTGTCCAAAGGTAATTTTGAGACAGTTAATAGATGCCTTCATAACATCCAGGCTTGATTACTGCAGTGTGCTTCTTTTAGGAATCAGTCAGGCCTCTGTTGCACGTTTACAACTGGTTCAAAATGCTGAAAGCACATTACACCGGTTCTGGCCTCCCTGTACTGGCTCCCGGTCCACTTTCAAATTAATTTTAAACTTGTTCTGTATGTTTTTAAGTCTCTGAACAGTTCTACCCCCTCCTACCTTGCTGATCTGCTGCAGCCATATGTCCCACAGTGCTCTCTGAGGTCAGCAGACCAGATGTTTTTATTGGTTCCGGGCTCGGAGGTGACAGAACCTTCTCTGTTGCAGGTCCAAAACTGTGGAATGAGTTACCACTGCATGTCAGGCAGGTTCCCTCTCTCACTGTTTTTAAGTCTCATTTAAAAACTCACTTTTATTCCCTGGATTTTGACAGTGTGTGAGTTGATTTTAACTTCTGTGTATTTTATCATTTTAGTAATTTAGTTTCTCATCTTTACCTCTGTGGATCTACTGGTATGTTTTTTTTTTTATGGTGTGTTCTTTCTAGACCTCAGGATTACAAGACTGCAGCACTGACCACCGAGCTACCGCAGCCCATCAACCAGTTATAGATAACCAGACAATAATTATCCTGACACATGCTCATTAATCCAGGCAGAAAAATATATAAAAAGTTAAGTCAGGTCCTCTGGATGGGTTCAAAAGACTGAAGAAGTATTTCGAATGAAAGACAAAGTGTTTCTACAATTATTATTATTATTATTTTAACCCATCCAGAGAACCTGACAACTTTTTTTAATACAATAATTACTTTCTGCGAGTTTTAATTAAATATATCTAGTGGTTTGTGGGATATTTTGCTAACAGACAAACATGATTATGTGTAGTGTAGCACTCTATATGTATATGTTGAGGATAAAGCTACTATTTTAGCTACTCACCAAATTTTATCTCAGTATCGGAAAAACTGGCTTAGTTGAAGCCATTCCAAAGGAAATAAGTTGTAGATGTACAACCAGTGGATAATTTAGTTTCAATCAAATCCATCCAGTGGTTAATGAAATATTTTGCTAACAGACAGCCAAAAGAAGCCAGGTCCATGAATTCTTTACCTATGACCTCTCCGATCATGAAGATGAGGCAGACTCCTGAAGCGATGAAAAGTTTCTTCTTTGCCAGCAGCTTGTCGACGCTCTCCTCCGGTACCAACGCTTTGGGCCCGTGGCAGTGCGCTCCGACTCGGCGCTTCAGCTCGATGGCTCCGGACATGCCCCCGTTCTGTAAGGGGAAGTCCGGGTAGGGCTCTTTGGCGTCCGTGAAGGAGCTGTAAGGATGAAGACGACGTCTGTTAATGGTGAGGGTTACGATCCTTGAGTTTAGTGTCGGCTTCAAATGGGAATACGTTGATTATAAAACAACTATGAACAAACGTTCTCTTTAAAAATAATTAAATCATTAGGTTTCAGTTCTAAAAGTTTCCACTCGGATACATTTCTCATTCATCCATTTTATCAGCTCTGATTCGTTGTTAGCTCAACTACTCTGAATTTATCTCCACTGCTCCAAATGGACTTAGTCCATGTTGTTATCTACTGCAGGTAAGATGCTCACTGCTGATAAGAACTTCACAGAACCCCACCACAAAACAGTTAAGCTCTCTATTAAAAACCTAAGATGCATAATAGTTTAAAAAGAAACATATTTTGTGCCAGTTAGTATTTTTGTTATATTATTTACGTAAAAATCCTCAAACAAAAAACACTTATTTTGTAGATTTAGTCACATATTACAGTTTATAAAAAGGTATTTTCTTGTTTGAAAATGTAATTTGTTATTCATTAGTTAAGATTATTATTTCCTAGAATTTTTTTTTTTAATTTGCCATTATTTTTCCACAGCAATAATTCCTAACCATGTTTACCTTTTGTTTTTTTTTAAGATTTGTGTCCTGATATTACAGTAAATATTAACTGGTACACTTAGTGCTTGAATCTCAGTAAAACTAAGTAAATATCAGAGTAATTTTATAATTTAGATTAATGCGTACAACTTACAGTAAATGTACATGGAAGTGTAAAACTGTTAGTGCTATTCTTTTTGTGGACAAGTGCACATCTTACAGTTAATAATTTAATATATTTAAAGTTGATTTACTTTGTCAACAGGACTGAAGCAGTTTCACAGTAACCCCTACATTTAATAAATTAAATTACTAAAATGCTTGTTTTGCATGTTGTGTACATTAATTTAGTCATTTGTTGTTTAGCCCAGAGTAAAGCTAAATTTTTTGAAGACAGTCAGATTTTTAGGAGTAGAAAATCCAGCTGAAGTGGAGAACCTGATCCTGGATCAGACAGTTTGTGGCATGTTGTCTGGTCAGCAGCTCCGAACTGTATCAGGTGTTTGCACGATTGATTTTCTGGAGTAAATCTTGCAGCAGAGAGCGTTATCGTTTCAAAAAGCTACAACGCTCCGCAAAATACGAAGCTGACAAAACGTTCTGCAGTCAAGGTTCACTTACGTGGATGAATGGTGATGATCTGGGTCATTCAGAGACAAAAACACAATAAAAATCTATTGATGTTGGCTGTAAATAAGAATAAACAGTTTATATTTAAATGACAGAACTCTGTCTTTCATTGACACAGTACAGTATTTAAAACATTTATTTCTGTGTACATCTTGAAGTCTACAAATCAAATGATATTGCCAATGTGGCACTGAATGTGTCAGGATGTAGTTACTATACATGTCAAAAATGAGTTTATGAGAAGTCCAATTTTAAGGGACAAAACTTTCAATTAGGTAAATTCATTATCCCACTGGCTGTCAAAGATTAAAACTATAACGATAAACCTAACAAGTTTAATTCAAAGAAATACTTGTTTTTGCAACATTTTAAAATAATACATCATAAGTGAACATCGCCACTCAACAGGTGAACTGAATGTGCTGCTCCTTTTCTCTGCTGCTGATTCAAATGTTGAAGATGGATTACAGAAGATACAGAGAACAGAAGAAAAGCCAGTTTTTAATTTAGCCATGACAGGGTGCTTCAGGGTCTCTTCATGGTGACGGGTTAGAGCTGTGGTTCTGCAACGTGAGAGAATACTGAGTACTGTACCACCATTATGACAGGCACGAAAAACAAAAATTCACTCGCAGAAGCTTGTGCTGAAACGTTTCATATTGGTTGAGTAAACTGACCAAAAGGTCCAACACTAACCTAAAACACAAACCTGCTACAAACCCAACTAGCTAATAAAAAAGAGGTTAAAAACAAAAACAAGTGGACGTCTATGGTGAAGCTGAAGACTAGCTGAACTAACCAAGACCACTACAGAACTCAATGAACCCGAGGCCCACTGACCAAGATTTGACCCAAAGTTCTTGGACCAAATCCAACGATCCTTCAAGAGCCAAATGAACCTAATAATGTCAAACTCCTGAGCTAAGTGAGTGGAACGGGACGTTGACTGATGGACACCAGCTTGTGTCTGTCACAGTTTGTAGTGGCTGGACTCAGGAAGTACATCAAAGTTAAAAGGTTTAATCAACAAACACAATGTTAATGTGGCAGCAAAACCTTACGAACAACTTGAGGAGAACCAGACGTGGCACAATGAGACAGGGAGCAGGTGTAACCGGGCGTGGCCGGCTGACGTGGATGAAAACAGATGGAACAGAGGCAGAGAGAAGAACAAACCAAACAGTGTAAATACAGAAACCAACCCTGACAGTGCCTTGCTTTAGACTCTCAGTTTAAAAGTGTGACCCATCAAGACACTCCTAACCCTGGTTCTTTGCATTCACTGCTGATCTTTTTCTGCTCTGTGACAATTAAATACAAATTTGACACAACTTAAATTCTCTCCCTGTTTTGCACTTCTGCGTTGCTCACCGGTCCCTGAAAACCTTCACTGGCTCTGATCAAGTTGCCACAAGCGCGACAGTTAAACACGCTCTACATGACCTGACTTCACGTTTTTGGATTTGTTGGATGACTGAGCATTTATCAGGACACTCTCTACCCAGTTACCACAGGGGGGTTCAAAATATTCTCCAGAGTCATTTTGCCTCAACTTGTTTCCATTTAAAGACAAGATTATAATTTGCTTGCAGCACTCGTCTCTTTGTCTCTCTTTGCTCTTTTTTTTAATTAGTCTTTTTTTTTTGTTTGTTTTTTTTTACATTAACACAACAAGAACAACAAAATAAACAAAAAACACTCCCATCCTAACATTCCCACACCGGATTGGCTAAACATGCACTAATAAAAGCTGACAACCTCAGCTGGAGCAACACCACCACCAGCCTGATCAAGAAGCTCATCAGAGACTCTACTTCCTCAGACGGCTGAGACGTGCTGGTCTGAGAAGCTCAGTCCTCACCTCCTTCTACAGGT
>JARVGV010000192.1:30246333-30258862 GCA_031762435.1 Hypsolebias longignatus | reverse complement strand
CATTAAAACGGCGTTCTAAGTGCGCAGTTGTTGTTTTACATTGAAAAAACGTGTTTAAAAAGACGTTACGGCCGCCGCGTGGTTTCAGTTTAGTTTCAGTTTCGGTTTACGGGCCAAAACCCGGATTTACGATCGCCACGTGCGATCCATTTCGGTTTACGATCAAATCGGTTTATGATCAGCCCGTAGGAATGGAATTCAAACGTAAACCGAGGTTGACCTGTATAAAACTGTTTAATTCCTAAAATAGTTTCAGTATTTCTGATAAACGTGCAGATTAGTGACGGTGATGTGCTTGTCCTTCCTGCTCCTGTAGGTCTGTGTGGAGGAAGTGCCTCTGGGAAAACCACTGTGGCCAATAAGATCATTGAAGCGCTGGATGTTCCCTGGGTGGTTCTGCTTTCTATGGATTCTTTCTACAAGGTAAAAAACCCAGCTTGACAGATTGATTGATTGATTGACTTACACCCAGCTGACAGCTCTGCATGTGGGAAGCGTAACTAAACATTTAAACAAGAGCTTCAATTTGTGTTTCAGCTGTAACTTTGGCTGCTTCTCTCTCAACAGTTATACTTTTGCTAGAAGTTTAGTCACGAGTTCCCTGAGAGTTACCGTATTTTCAGCCTATAAGTTGTGGGGTTTTTTTGTTGCTTAATCTGCAGGCCCTGTGACTTGTACACCGAAGTGACGTATTTATGGATTTTTTTCCATATTTATAAACCAACTTTTGGTTGAGATATGATGAAAATATTGAACACTACCATTTTCAACCGCTAGATGGCGCTCGAGTAGAATGGCATGCCGTTGTGTCATGTAATAGGTAAAAGCGGCTATTAATGACACAATCGGTTTCCATAGACTGCCACTTTCATTCGGCTCACCTGGAGCAACCGTCAAATCAGCTTCATTTCGCTGCGCCGCCCTGGAGAAATGAAGTGGATTTGACCATTGAAGTGCATCAACTGAGACACGCCTTTACTATAAAGTTGAACAAACAATTGTTTTTAGGTGGTTATCTTGTTAAATTTTGAAGAAATGCACAGCGAGTCCTCTTGTGCACGCACCTACTTCCATGTATCAGCTTTTGAAATGCAGCTGATTTGACCGTCAAAGTGCATTTATTAAGGAAAAGTTAAACTGAGACACTTTTGCTATAATTTTGAGCAAACAAGTAATTGTTTTTAAGTGTTAATCTTGTTAGATTCTTTTTTTAAAGTCCTCCCATGTACACTCCCACGGCCGCCATTTGGCAGCCAATCGATTTTTGGCACAACGCTGGCCCACATTTCCGGGTTGTCAGAAGTGATGCATAATAGATGCGACGTATATGGCAAAGCGACGTATTTATGTATTTTTCCACTTTATTAGACATACTTGGACTGGTGCAACTTATAGGGCGGTGTGTCATGTACAGCGGAAAATACGGTAACTTTAGATTTTGATTCAAAAACATCAGCCGATCATGAGAAATGTCTTTTTCTGCCAGATGCAGTATGAATAATGAGTGCTGAATGACTTCACTGAAACTGAGTTCTTAATGCTGCAGGACTCTCTCCACAAGAACAGAGAAACTTGTTCTCTGTCAAACGGCTATGAGAAAAGGATGATGTCATAAGAACTTTGTTCTTGTTCTCTGCACCTCAAGAAATCAATCTTCTCAGTTCTTGCGGCGTATTTAACAAGCTTTACACCTAAACGAAGCAAACATTAGCTAAAAGCTAAAATAATTTTAAAAAGTTTAGAATGATAAAAGGCTAAACTTAGTTTGCAACTTTTAACTTTTTATTAACCCTTTCAGTTTCTAGGTAACCTGTTGTCGTTTTAGTCAGAGTCAGAGATTCTTTATTGTCATTCGCACCACATGTGATGAAACGAGATTATGTACACAGGGTCCCAGTTACATCCAACGATAAAATGTAAAAGAAAAACATTAATAAGATCTAAGATATGAACTAAGAAAAACATAAACTAAAAAAACACTAAGCACTAATATCATAGAAAACATTACTCTAAACAGCAGCACGAACATGAGTCTGTATGAGCAGATGAACACAGCAGCATGAAACAGATTTTTAAGCTAGCTTTTTAAAACTTATAGCTTTTAACTAGCCATTTGCTAGTTTTAGCCATCAGTTTGCTACTTTGCTTTTTATTAGCTCTTTGTAGCTTTTGTTTTAGCTAGCATTTTGCTACTGTTAGCTAGGTTTTTGCTACTTTTAGCTTTCACGTACCTTTTGTTACATTTATGTTTTAGCATTTGTTTCACTACTTTTGCTTTTTAGCTTTTGATGCATTAACCTAACCATTAGCTAATGCTAGCTTCTAGCCTGTTGCTGCTTTTAACTAGTTTTTGCTGCTTTAAGACTTTTGCTAGTTAATTTTATTTTTATTTATTTATTTTGCTAAATGTAACGTTTAGTGTTCTGCTACCTTTGGCTTTCAGCCAGCATTTTGTCCTTTTTACCATATAAATAATGATTGAATAAATAAATGAATATAAGTAGTGCTGTACTCCTTTTAGCTTTTAGCTAATGTTCTGCTTCTTGTAGTTTTTCATAAGAAATTGCATTTTCTTTAAATGTACTTTTGTAGTTCTGTTAGGGTCACGGTAGTTTGCACCGTTTAAACGAGTAACTAAATGAATAAAGCTTGCTCTTCTACAGAATAAATTAGAAATCCTCTTAAGTTAAGGTTTTGTCATTTGAAAAATTATTTCTTCACCACAGTTTTACTTACTTTATCTTCTTGTAACAACAATCTTTACGACTAACGTATAAAATGAGCCTAAAAGCTAAAGTTCCTGCTGGTTTAAATTGATTTGAGCAGAGGTGATCAGACGAAGTTCTCTTGTTTTATCTGTGATCTCTGGTCCGTTAATGTTTCAGGTGCTGAATAAAGAAGAGCAGGATCTGGCTGCTAAAAACGAGTATAACTTCGATCACCCCGACGCCTTCGACTTTGAGCTGCTGGTCAACGTCCTCAGGAAGCTGAAGAAAGGAAAAAGCATCAAAGTGCCGGTTTATGACTTCACCACTCACAGCAGGCGCAAAGAATGGGTAAAAACTCACAAACATCTCAATCATACTGTTTGTTTTTCACTCTACGGGTTCATGCTGGATAGATTCTGTTCACGTTTGTTCATTTTAAAATGGAAATATTGGTTAAAAGACCAATGAAATGGTTGCTACCAGCCCTTTCTTTAAGTTTACACAATTCATTATTAAAAATAAACATTACATTTATTAATTATAAATAGAATCAGTGAAAAAATTAATATCGCAGTGTTGAATCAGGAATAATGCAAGTAATTACATAATAATTGAAACACTAACGGGACAGCAGGACTGTTTCAGTAACAAATCCCTGAACATGTCGGGGGGATAAATTAGTCGTTTGAACTGATGCCAACTGAGATGCTAATTTGCTAATTATTAGGGATTTAGTCCACAGGACATTAACCACTAAAACTTCTCCATCCAGAAGCACCGTGAGGAATCCATCTCTTAATGTAGCACTCTGACATATCCTCACTCTTCCTTTACAATATAATTTCACGGCTCAGTGGCAGAGCACGTCGTGGGAAATCGCCTTCCTTTGACTCGTGACGCTGGAATCATTTTATGGGTCTTTTGTACAATGATGAATGTAATTAAGTTTCAGATCCAGAGAGTGGTGTCAGATGGGAAGGCCAACAAGCCGCAGCCTTATATACTCTGTATTCCCTCGGTGTTTGTCTGTTTGCTCCAGTTACAGTATTTGGATGGACAAGAACAAGGAACTCTTCTAATTCTTCCATTCTGATTAAACTGGAGATTGGAGAACAACTACACCATTACCTCCCATTCAAGGACATTATTTCATCACATAAAACACTCCTGGTTTTGAAAATGTTCTATCAACACTGCTGTCATCCTCTTCACCTTCTTTTTTTGTTCTTCCTCTCATTTTAAATTTAAAACAAGTCTTCCTTCTGTTAACTTTATAATGAACCTAGTCACAGGAAGGTGATGAGGATATGACAGTACTGGGCAGAAGTTCCCCAGGCTTTCTGGAGGAATGTTAAAAACTTTTTTTTTTGAACATTTGCTGCTTTTTCTAATCAGTTTTAGTTCTTTCTCCTCACTTATCTCTGACTTATGCTATAAAGCATTAAAAAAACACAATTCAAGTGGTGATCCAGTGTTTTGCATGATTATAGGACATCTCAAAAAACAACCCATCAACGTTTGGAGTCAGCTGGAGTCAGCTGGATAGTAGGCAGCCGCTTCAGCTAAATCTAGCAAACAGAAAAATGTCTGCAACTGTGTGTTTTGCAGATAATGAGATAAAGTTTGGGGTTGCAGTATCTGAGAATGATCTCTATCACATAGTCTGAGCACTGAGTATACAAAGTATTTGTACAAAACCTGCAAAGCAGCAAGGGAACTGCATGCTTTCAAGAAATACTATTTAATTTTTTTCTTCGTTAGGTCAAACATAACTTCGTTTGATCAATATTAAACTTAATTTTTTATTAAAATTGCATTTAGTACCAGCCTCTCAACTAAAAGTTGTTTTTTTAGCCGTGCAAATCTTTTTTTACTTACTTATGTACTTATATACCCGGTACTTACTTATACTGTATACTTACATGCTAGTTTACGTATTTACTTACCTTCTTACTTGTCTACTTACTTACCTACTTACTTATGTACTTACCTTCTTACGTATAATTTATGTACTTAATCACATACTTAGGTACTTACTTACTAACTTTTCTTACATACTTACTTACATATTTATCTACTTACTTACGTACTTACTTACAGTCTTACATACTTGCATACTTACCTACTTACTTACCTACTTACTAACTTTTCCTACATACTTACTTACCTACTTACTTATGTACTTACCTACTTGCGTATAATTTATGTACTTAATCACATACTTAGGTACTTACTTACCTACTTACTAACGTTCTTACATACTTACTTACATACTTGCATACTTACCTACTTACTTACACACTTATCTACTTACTTATGTACTTACTTACAGTCTTACGTACTTACTTACCTACTTACTAACGTTCTTACATACTTACTTACTTACTTACATACTTGCATACTTACCTACTTACTTACCTACTTACTAAAGTTCTTACATACCGTACTTACTTACATACTTGCATACTTATCTACTTACTTACATACTTATCCACTTACTTATGTACTTACCGGTACTTACAGTCTTACGTACTTACTTACTTACCTACTTATGTGCATACCGGTACTTGCTTACTTACCTATTAATTACTTACTAACGTACTTACTTACTTAACTTACTTAAGTACTTACTTACGTACTTACTTTACTTATTTGTTTATTTTTTTTGCAGAAAACAGTTTATGGAGCAAATGTGGTCATCTTTGAGGGCATCTTGGCTTTTGCCAACAAAGAGCTGCTGAAGGTAAAATACATTTCTTTTTACGGTGCTCTTGAATGTTGCAGGTAAAGTTTTCACTTTTCACCCTGTTTTTGATCATTTTGGTCCATAAATCAAATAATTTTTCTCCTTCTGTCCTCAATTTCATGACAACATGACCTTGAAGCAGTTGGTGCTGTGGCACCAAATCATGGCAGAAATCTTACATTCCTGGTTGTTTTTGAAGATTCATCTCAACTGTTTGGAAATCTGTTATTAATGCTCTGTTAGATGTGATTATTGGTGCTGTCGGTTTGGAGACAATCAACTGGAACATCCACGTAACACTGATAATAAACACAATCTAGTTCTTGCTTTTATGGAATTAAATCAACTAAATTAAAATAATCTGTTAACTCAGATGTTTCCTTGTTTGCCTGTGACTGACAGGCCTCAGCAGCAGCTGGATTTGTCTCTTGTCAAGGCTTGTCTTGGTTTTTACTGGTAGTATGGGGTGCTGGGACACTTATAAAGGCAGTCTGTATAAAAAGAACATCTTTACATCTTTGACACAAAGTCGAGCTCATTCTTGGTGCAGGATGGTCTCAGCCATTTTGTGGGGTTCATGAACCAAATCTTAAGATGATGTGGTTTTGTTGGCATCTTCAAGGTGCACTTGGGTTTGCAGCTGGAATGAGAGTCAGCTCCTCTGGGTCTGAGGTCCTGGTTCTCAACCAAACAAAGGTTTAATGCTCCCTCTGGTTCAGGTTTGAGTCTTTGTCTCGAAGTCTCTTTTATGAGTGTTGGCAGAATAAAAGGAGAGATGGAGCTTTATCTGCAGTAATGAGAGCATTGCTCCGGTCTGTTATGGTGAATCCTAAAGGCATGTTTCATGTTTTACTCATCTTTCTACTTTCCAACCTTCACCTGTGTGGTTGTATGATGTGGATGACCAAGCAAAGAGATCCTGACATAATCCTCTGTAGGGTTCCAGGTAGGGCTGGGCCATATCATATTGTTCATGATAATACCAGTAACAAAAAGTTTGCCTGTTAAAAAAATATATCATGATATGCTAATTTGATGAAGTAATACGTCAGGATGCCCTGACCCATTAACAGAACGGCGCGCACCGATCCGAACCGTGCGCCCCCATCCACTTGTTGGTACTGATGTAACACTTGTTAGTTGTGTACAATACTAGCTAGCTAAAATGCTAAAAACAAACAAACTGCAGGTACAGACAGCTCGAGCTGTCTCTCCCTCCCCCGCACCCTGCTCTAAGCTGGTGTGGGTGCATTTCGGCTGCATCTCCCCCCGCGCTAAAGTGCTGGTACAAACACGCGCATCTCAACAGTGTCTTGAGTTCCAGAGTTGCTCCATCCATGGACCAAGAGCAGAGTCAGGTGATCAGAGACGGAGCATCAGAGAAGTGAATCATTCCTGCAGGAACAGAAGCTGAAACACCAACAAGCTTCAGGGTCAGCTGAAGACACCTTGTCACAAGTTCTGGAAGTTAAAGCTCATTTAAAGACAGCATATTTTGTTATGTTACATTTATGCTCAGCAGATATTAAGCTTTAATTTTATTCAGTTCTTTTGGGAAACTGCACCTGCACTTTAGTTTTTGTGGTGGATTTTGTTGATTTATATTTTGTGCAGACCTTTTCAATACAAACAACAGAAGGATGATATTTAATTTTATACTTGGAGACTGAATACTTTACTAAATAAAGTAATTTCAGTTAAATTAACCCTTGTTTTTATTTTTATATAATACAGCAAAGCAACATGTGAAGTTAATTTTGTCAAAGGCATAACTATCATTTCTACTTTTTTTTTTGTTTGTTTTATGAATGTCCAGAGAACCAGATTTATTTTTTTTAGAATCATGATTTCTTTTTTAATTTTTTTATGTCACAAAATTTATTGTTATCACCAGAATGCTCTGAAATATCACAATATTATATTTGAGCCATATCGCCCACCCCTAGTTCCAGGCTCAGCCTTAGAGATGAGGTGAGGAGCTCCATCATCCAGGATCATCTTGGAGTAGAGCCACTGCTCCACCACAGGAGTCAGATGGTTCAGTCACTGGTCTCCCTCTGCAGGTTTTCTGGACACATCAACAGAGGAAAGTCCAGGCAGAACCAGAATTCACTGAAGGGGTTACATATCCTCTCTGGTCTTGGAACACCTTGGGTCCCCCAGGAGGAGTTGGAGTACATCTTTTGGGAGGGAGGGAGGATCAGGGTTTCCCTCTTGGACTTGTAGCCCGACATCAGCTGAGCAGAAGTAAATGGACATGTGGATGTTTCACAGTTGTTTTGTGGTTTGTCCACACATCTGTTTCTGTTTGGTCAGATACTTTTTGGACTTGACCCTGAAACCAGAAACCCTTGGTTACCCAAGTCTCTGTTTTGTATCGTTCTGCTTTAGATAACAGTTAATTCTGACCAGCAGA
Organism: Hypsolebias longignatus; assembly: GCA_031762435.1. NCBI lineage: Eukaryota > Metazoa > Chordata > Actinopteri > Cyprinodontiformes > Rivulidae > Hypsolebias > Hypsolebias longignatus. The sequence goes on along the minus strand of JARVGV010000192.1, from coordinate 30,250,992 downwards.
AACAACTTTCCATTCCAGGTTTTGGTCTGCAACTCATTTCTGTCACATCTGTACATTCTCACTTCCCTGATCGCACTTGGATCCACAAGAGACAGCATCTGCAGAGTTTTGTCCTCCGGCTTTGGTTTAGTTTTTTTATCCAGAGCCATCCTCGTTTCTGCCAACTCTGGGCAACATCTTCTCTTCAACAGCTGCTTTAACCCTGATGCCCTCTGGGGCAGCAGACTGGCAGCTGTCAAATTATTTCTTTTTCAAGAGACACTGCTGTAGAAAATGGTTCTTTAAAAGCCACAAAGAGGTTTTTCCTTTCCCAGTCTTCTCCTTGCTTTACTATTCATCATCAAACGTGTAATTTTGCAGGAATATATTTTCATTTGAATTGCATTTTATAGCAATATCAGCAATACAGAAAATGTTTAATGAAGCCTGTCACAATAATACATTTTGCTGGGCGATTAATTGTCTCAGAAATTATTGCGATAAACGATAATGTTTGAAATTTGACAATAATTAGTAATTATTGTCAAATTTAAGAAATGTTTGTTAATTTGTTTTGTGTGTAGTACCTTTTTTGACCACCGGATGGCAGTATAAGATGTTTGAACCAAAGGATGGATAGTGAGGGAGTAAGCAGAGTGTCTTTTTAATAAAAATGAGTGTGAGGCCCCTTGACGTGACACGGGCTGTCTCTCCTTCCTTTTTTGGGCGGGGGGGTCTCAAAATGGCAGGCGTTCCGTGTGGTTTAAGCTCTTTAGCATTTTTCACAAAAAGCTTTTAATAAATAAAAAAAAAATCAGTAAACAAGTTCTCAACTTCTTTTTGCAGAAAAACAACTTCTTACACCAAGGCACGGGTTTCAACTGAATTTTGGAGCTTCGACAAGACGTAGGTTTTTTCTTGAGGTTGGCCTGTTAGCTTAGCTTCTCAGCTTAGCTGCTTTTAGTGATCCAAAAACGTGATTTTGGATCGTTAAAACAGATTTTAAAGAAAAGAGAAAGGGAGGGGTCAGTGAAGAGCACCTGAGTTGAGCCTTTTGTCATCCAGAGTCTTCAGTAGAAAGAGAGAGACACGAAGAAACGATAAAGTCGACAAATGAAAATGAGGTCGATAATTTTCATTTATCATTAATTGATTTATCGCGACAGGTCTTTGTTTAATGTGATTTCCTTTATCAGCACCTGTGCAACGCCCCATAACACTTCAGATTAATAAGACATTTTTTTTATTATTAGTTTATTTTAAATTAAATGTTTTGGATTCAGTCTAATTTGTTGCTTTTAAGACAAAAAAAATCCATATTTGTGGAAGTGAAGACTTGAAGGGGAACTTTTATTTGCTTTTTTAAAAAATACTTCAGACAGAGAAAATCTGTTAGAATAAAACGGAGGGTTTTCTTTATGATAAATGAATCCTGCTGTTATACTTTGTTGTCTCCCACTCTAATGGTGCGTGCGTGCATGTTTATATTTGTGCAGTGCACTGTGGTGATAAAGTAGCCAGCCTCTCTTGAGACCCATCTGTGTTGCTGATTCCTCTCATTCAGTTAATAACAGCCATTGTCTGCTGTGATTAATTGTGTTTCGTGTAACTGAAGCTCATTTTAGCTTCATCTCCGGGTTAGTCAGAGGTCTGTCTGAACGAACTGAGACGCTGCAGTCGTTTTCTCATGTAATAGAAGATGTTGAGGTAGATTTTTGGTAGATGGCCTTAATGCTTTTATTGAAACAAATGTGTTGTGGGCAGTGATGCAGTTGAAATGATGCCACCATAAGGTTGCTCCGCCCATGAGGGGATGTAACCCAGGGTGATCTAACCAACAAGCCAATAGACAAGCTGTAATGGTGGAGGTATTGAAGCTCACAGTGTTACCTGAGTCAACATTAAGACAGGCAAAAACATTTCAAAGAAACTATTAACTTAAACTAGTTATTGCAGTGGATGTTTTCTTGCTGCAGAGTGACGAATTTACAGTGAAATTCAGAATGTTTAAGAGTGTAAATTTTACATTACATAACTTAATGACACTTTGTACAAAATCAGTTTAGTGTTAACAGATCATAGTAAACAAAGACTGAACTGATGCAGCCAGAAGTTACAACATATATCTACATATAAATGCATTGGGGAACGCATTGCTCACAAGACAAAGACCTGACACGTTGTTTTATGACATAAAATATATTTCGTTTGTAAAGAATAGAGTCCTAACATTTATTAATTACTTCTGTATTTACAAAAAAAAAAAAGGTAAAAATTGTGCTTTGACAAACTCTCAAGTTTATACTCTTTGTTGCATGCACGCTGTAGGTGACAAGTGTCCAGAGCAGGGGTCTGCAACCTGCGGCTCTAGAGCCACATGCGGCTCTTTAGTTCCTCCACAGCGGCTCTTTCAAGCTTTGACTAAAAGTAACATAAAACTGAAGTTTATTGGTTGCTATACAAACAATAAAAAAGTACTAGTTTTAGCTGTTTTCATGTTATTTCTTTGGCAAATACTCACTTTAGCGTTTTGCTTTATTTCTATACTTAATTATTTTTTCCACAATTAAAAAAAATGCATAGGTCTGCATAGCTTGTAGTTTGTTTTGTTGTTTTAATTAAAAAAAAACTTTTCCAACCTCTCTGGTCTTTTCATTTGTCTTAAATTGTAATAATATCAATAAATGTAAAAAAAAAAATCATTAGATATTTTTAGCTTTATAATGTCACCCCTACTGGACACAAAAGTCTCCTCCAACAGACTTAAAGTGGTCCATGGGCTACCAGTTGATAATGGTTGTAGCAGGTTGCTGCGGCTCTGGACACATTAGATTTAGTGAATGAAGGTGTAAAAATGGCTCTTTAGATCATAAAGGTCGCAGACCCCTGAACTAGAGACACAGAAGCAAAAATAACTCAGATCTACAAAAGATCTGAAAACTCTGGACAACCCAGAAACCAGTGGGTCATCAGCTATACCAGCCGAAGCTCTAAAACGCCAAAATCAAACAGCAAAAGTAGAAAAATTGCAAATGACAACAATATGCTATCCTAGATGAGCAAAGTTCCCCCAACCACACAAACCCTAGATAGCCTGCACACACACATACATCACTAATTTCCCATTAATCCCTGTTGTTGTTAAAACAACACATTCAGTCATTAATAAGGTCCCCAGACAGGCTCCTCCCCTCTCATAGTGAGACACGCCCCTTCAATGTAATTGGTCAGAGCTGTAATGACGTTGCGGTCCTCCCCAGTGGGTTGGAAAGGCTGGTTTGATCTGTAGTAGAAGCTGGACGGCTGGAACGGGCCACTGTGGCTCAGCGGAGGGGGGACGAGAGACGACAGGTAGGAGGAGCTGTAGGGAGGAGGTTGGGTGGGATAGGGAGGGAGGTGGTGCGTTCTGGGAGTCGGAGCAAAGGTGGATGTCAAAGATGTCATCTGACCGAGAAACGATGCTTCAGTGGTCCACAAGGAGGAGGAGAGGGGTCTACTGTCTGAGGAGAACAGAACGAGAGCTTCATTAAAAGTTAGAATAGAAACTGTCTTTATTGTCCCACAGAGAAGGAGGTTCAAGACAACAGCAGCAACAGATCACGATTGTTCAGGAAGCCTGGACTGAACGACACACTTCTCACACAACATGGCTGTTTAACACAAACACACACATACACAAAAGGCCATCCTCCTTTGATCCCATTTTGTCCCATTACAAACTCAAACTTCAAAATACTTTACTAGGATTTTAAGTGACAGACCAACACAAAGTAGCTCATAATTGTGAATTGGAAGGGAAATGATACACGATGCATAATTATCACAGATTTTCTAACAATCATCTGCACGGCAGAAATAAGGCCCTTTGCCTTTGGACTTTTAGGGCCGCACCCTCCTCTGCACCCTCCTGTTGCCCTTGGATCATTATAGAGCATTGATTTTAGCTGAGCTTAGTTTTGTCTCTTTGATTTTTAGATTTCAAGCAAAGGATGTGACTTTTAATCTGCTCAATACCTTGTTCTCTTCTTCACTTTTAATAAAGTTTTGCCTGCTAGTGCAAAAACTGCATTGTGGTGCCTGGTTGATTCTTGGGACTTGGTAAGTTCTTTCCTTGAATTTATTCTGCTCGTTTCATCTGAGGAGCACCTGAAGTCTCTAAAGCTGAGCTAAACTTTGAGTGTTGGAGTTGCTGCCCTTCCCTCTGTCATTTAAAAACCTCAGAAAGGAGTTACGGCCAATCTCCATGAAGGTGCTAGCCCCAACCAGAGGTCAGCAACCCCTCAGGGTCTACAGTCTTGTGTGAGGGAACAGCAGCATCTATGACACTTCTAGTCAAAGATCTTGTTTGGCAAGCTTCCTTGTTTTATGGTACGATGATGTTTCTCTCTGTCTGGACCGGGTCAGTAGGTACTGGAGGTGGGTCGTATGTTCAGACCTCCCAGAAACGACTGGGTCAAAGACAGGGGAAACTAGGGAAATGTAATTTCCTGTGAAAATGCAGTGTGAATGATTCCTGCTGAAAGCAGCTGAAAAGGTTTCATCCCTGAACTGTTCATGGGAGGTGAATTTGAACAGCTGACATTTGCTGAAAGCAGGAAAATAAAAGCAGAAACCAGCAGAAAAACAACAGTAATGTATAGAAATGAGCAGAATTATATTGTTCTTACTAATATATACTGT
>JARVGV010000192.1:30223502-30233965 GCA_031762435.1 Hypsolebias longignatus | reverse complement strand
CGGAGTTACGAACGCCACGTGGCCGGCGCTCCGACTTACAGCAAATCGAGATACGAACGCGCCGTAGGAACGGAACCTGTTCGTAACTCGGGGACTACCTGTATACAGGTAGTCTCATTGAGTCACGAGGACCCACCCCCAAGAGAGACGTGTAGTGGGCAGCTGTGAGCGCCTGAGTGGAACGAAGCTAAACATTTTGGCTACGTGAAGCTAGTTAGCCTGTCCCAAAAAAAAAACCAAGCATAAATTAGCCGTGGGATTCAAAGCGTTAGAAAAGTGTAGTGGCTTATAGGCCAGACATTACGGTAGCTCTCAGGTTACAGAAACTAATTTAAGAAGGGTTTGAGACGGCTCGGCCGCTCTGAAGAGATCGTTTGTGGCACAGGTTTCTCGAAAAAGTTCAAAATTCAAGCGACGAGCCTCCGTGACCAGCGAGGAACGTGAGAAAACTCCGAGAACGCTTCGAGACGTTTTGGAGACTTCCTCGTGAACGCCGCTCGTCAACGAGTCTCTGTTGCCCGCTCCGTGAGATTCTGGCTGTGGAGTGAAGGATTATGGGTATTCAGCTGAAGGGCCTGCGCGGTGGCTGTTAAAGTGAACACAAGCTGAAACAGTTTCACCTGAAGATGTGTTTCAGTTTTAACAACTTGAAGAACTTGGTCACAAATTCCTGAGGCTGAACGTTAATGTTGATCGACTCTAAAAGTGTTTGCCGTTTTATTTTAATTCTTGTATTTCTGTTCAGATCACGGGCGTTTCCATCCTGAGAGCGGGGGAGACGATGGAGCAGGCTCTGATGGCCGTCTGTAAAGACATCCGTCTCGGAAAGATCCTCATTCAGACCAACCACGACACCGGAGAACCAGAGGTTTGTGCGTTTGGATCCGCCGGTGCAGGACGTCTGAGCGTTCCTAATCCTGTTCGCCGACTTCTCCTTCCTCCTCCAGCTTCACTACCTCCGTCTACCCAAAGACATCAGCGAGGACTACGTCATCCTGATGGACAGCACCGTGTCCACCGGAGCGGCCGCCCTCATGGCCGTCAGGGTTCTGCTGGTGGGTCGCCCGATACGTTTGTTCACCTCGCCGAGCGTTTAAATTCATCTGCAGCTACACAAACGGTATTTTCTGTGAAGAGATGGAGCGAGTGACTGCTGAGGTTTCTAAAGAAGCTAAAGCTGAGTTTTTATAGATTGAACAAGCAGAAGACGAGCTAAAACTGAAAACACAGAACAGAAGCTCAAAACTAAAAGCAGAAAAATAAAATCTAAAAGGAGCAAAATAGTAGCAAAAACAGTGGAAACATAGCTAAAAAGCACAACATTAGTTAACATTAGCAAAACAGTAGCTGAAATAAGCAAAACATGTACTAAAGGTAAAATCTGTACAACTAATGGAATATTCAAAGGAAGCTAAATAAATACTAAAGCTAAAATTAGCAAAACAATAGCTGAAATTAGCAAAACATGTATAAAGCTAAAATTAGCAAAACAGTAGCTGAAATTACCAAAACATTAAATTACAAAATATTAAACTAGTTTAACTAATGGAATAGTCAAAGGAAGCTAAATAAATACTAAAGCTAAAATCAGCAAAACATGTATAAAGCTAAAATTAGCAAAACAGTAGCTAAAATTAGCAAAACATGTACCGTACTAAAGGTAAAATCAGTAAAACAAATGAAATAGTCAAAAGTAGCTAAATTAATACTAAAACTAAAATCAGCTCATCAGTAGCTGAAGTAATTTTAATCTAAATTATATTTCATAATTAACTTTAAGTAATTAAACAGATGCTAAAGCTAAAATCAGCTAACAGTAGCTAAAGTTAGCAAAACTGCAGCTAAAAATGGTAAAATAGTGGCTAAAAGTAGCTTCAAATGACAGAAACAGAGCCAGCAGCCGAAGCAGATTTGGAAGGGAACAATGTTTTTGAAGGAAATTATGAAATCTGTATTTAAGAGATTAAAAATAAATAAATAATGTTAAATATTTCAAAAATATATAAAATAAAAACTTGTTCAGTTCCCAGTCGAGCGGAACGTCACAAAGTGGAAGTAGTTTGACTGCAAGACTCAGATGTCAGGACGGTGACATTTGCTCGAACCTCTGAAACGAAGCGGCGGCTGAGTTGATTCAGCCGTTACGAAACATTTGAGCAGCTCAGCAACGTCGTGGCTAAACTGTTTGGGTCGGCTTTGATTCTCCTCTGTGAAGGACCACGACGTGGCCGAGGACAAGATCTTCCTGTTGTCCCTGCTGATGGCGGAGATGGGCGTCCACTCGGTGGCGTACGCCTTCCCTAAAGTCCGCATCATCACCACGGCCGTGGACAAGGAGGTCAACGACCAGTTCCACATCATCCCAGGGATCGGTGAGGCGGCACGCTGCACCAATTGTGTACCACACACATGCACACACACATGCACACACGCACTTTGTTGTAGTTTTGTTGAGTTTACTTCTTTAGTACACGACCACAAACAGAATAGTTTTGTTTTATACCTTGAATATAAGGTTACAGCACTGCATGCACCACATCTTAGTGCTCTGACTGTGTGTTGAGGATGACTCTCAGCTACTACCACACCAAGTCTGACCTCAGCGTCTGTAAAGTTGACTTTGTTCTTTTGTTTTCTAAAACTATTTAGCTCAAGCCGCCATCTTGAACTTGGTTAATGACTTGTAGGCGTGCATCGCATGATCACTTCCTTTAAAATTCAGCCAGTAGTTCAATAGATATTTTGCTAACAGACAAACAAGATTGACTCCAGCAGTAAATGGCCAAGACAACAAGAAGTGTTTAGCTTGTTTTGGGGATGAGTCTCGGCTACTACAGCAGCAAATTTGAGCTCGATGTCAGTAAAATTACCGTAATGTCCGGACTATAAGACACTACTTTTTCCACACGCTTCAAACCCCGCGGTTTCCACAATGCTGTAAATAATTTTTATTTTTATTTTTATTGTTTATGGGCTAAAAACATTTAGCCTCGTCACACCCGGACGCTCACATAGCTGCCCACTATGTGTCTCCCTTGGGTGTTGGGTCCTCGTGACTCAGTGAGACTACCTGTATGAATAAAGGTAGAAAATGAGTAAATAAACCTGACCAAAGAAATTACTGAGCAGATTACAGCGGACCAGTGAAACAGGGAGGGGGGGGGGGGGTGTCCCCTGCATGCGCAGAGCTACTTTTGCTCCACTGCCGGTTGATCCTGACAGTGGAGCAGGAGGAAGATGAAGATAGCGATCAATGACTTCCTGGTACACTCTTGTATTTGTATTTTTTTAACCAGCTGTGTTACGAGCACTGTTCAGAAAAAAAACAAACAAAAAACTGTATTTTACTAGTACATATTTAATTAAAAGTTTAAAATATCTTTCTGTGTGTATACCTCATGTTACAACTTGGACACCCGATGCTTTTAGACAAGCGCAGCCTATATATGTACAAAATTATTATTTTATTGTTTTTGAATTTACTGGGCGGGGCTTATATTTGGGTGCGCTCAATAGGCTGGAAATTACGGTAACTAAGTTATGGCCATTTTAATGTTTAGTAAAGCCACTTGGCTGTGGCGGCCATCTTCATTAGCTCATCTGATGTGAAAGTTTCACTCAGTGGGTCATGATATTTTGCTAACAGACAGGATCAGTCTGAGCTGCTACCTCACCAAGTTTCAGGTGAATTATGTAAAACACTATTAAATAAAGTTCAATCAAACTTTAGATAAACCAGCCTGGAATTAAAACTGGTCTTTCTTGAAAAGAAACCAATAAAAGAACTAAAGAAAGAATAAACGTCGGCTTGTTTTGTTTTTCCAGGTAACTTTGGAGACCGTTACTTCGGCACCGACGCTACGTCAGACTGGTGTGAAAGTGACGACGGGATGGACCTCTGAGGAGGACAAAGGAGCGAAGATTGTTTCAGAATCATTTACCTGTAGAGGAATCACTCGTCGGCGTTCTGGAGGCCGTCGACTTCCTTCGGCGCGGTCCGATGATTCTACTTCCTGTTGAAACAACCGGAGGGCGTTTCACAACGGGAACTGGATTTAGCTGCTTTAAAGGGACCAACGTTTGGAGTTTCCTGACAGATTTTCAGCCAAGTTTAATTCTTCCTCAGCTTTTTTTTTTTTTAAGGCGAAATCCTAAACTATGTATTCCAGATTATTATTATTATTAATTTTCCCTCTGACAGTTTATGTGAAACTTTAATTTATGCGCTGAGAGAGCCTTAAAATCTGAGTTCCTGCAGGGATTTGATTGCACATTAAAGTCTCTTTAGGCCAGTTGTTGTAGATTAAATCAATTATTTAAGCCCAGCTCTCTAAAAATAAGATTAGTGCTCCATTTTAATGAACTCAGATGTTGCCAAATATTGAATCTCTAATCTTTTGCTTTGCACAAGGAAGTTGTGTCAACTTTAAATTGTTTTTAGACAATTGTACAGTAATATATGAAGCTAGATAAAGGTTTCTCGGCTTTGGTTGGAAAGAATCGACTCATTTTCAACTTTATTGCAACTTTCATCAAAAGGGACGACGACGAAAATTACTTGGAAAAAAAAAAGACTTGCTAATCCTGAAACGACGTGGTTAAATCTCCTGAATCGTGTCTTTTTCTCCATTCTTTTTTTATTATTTTGTTTAGTTGTTTTCTTCTCAGTGTTCTCAAAGCAACAAGGTGAATATTTTCTGCAGCAGAAATCAGGTCAGTTTATACCAAGTTAAAGGTTTAAACAGCAGCAGTTGTGAGTTTTACTCCAGAAGCCGCTGGTGTCGGTGAAATCTTAAACCAAGCAGGATCTATTGCAATATATTTACTCTCCTTTAACAGCACCTGTGTTAGTTTAATGACTTAAAACAAATCTGCAGGGCCTGTGTCACCGGGACATTTTGTTCGGTCTGCAGCTTCAGTTCTGAAAGAGTTGTGTCATGTAAATTAAATATAAATAGAATTCAATGATTTGCAAATTTCATAAACCCCTTTTTATTCACAGTGAAACAGTAAACTTATCTGATGTGAAAACTAAGAAACTACAATTATTTAGGACAAAATAAAGTTGTTATGGCTGCAACATGTCGTTCCAGGTCAATGTTTCTCCTCTATGAAGCATCCGCTCTTTAACGAGTCTGTAGACGTCCAGGACCTGAGGAGACCAGCTGCTGCAGGTTTTAGAAGGATTGTCCCATTCTGGTCTGATGGACGATTATGGCTCTTCGACAGTCCTGATGAATTCTTTTTCTGGATGGGAGCAGGTTTTTTTCTAAAACCTGTAAATACTTAGCTGCTTTTTGTTCCTGTCCACATTTATAGATTGTCCATGTCAGAGGCACAAATGCATCCCCATACCATCAGCGAGGCAAGCTTTTGAACTGCGCTGATAACTGACAACTTTTTTAAAGATGTACCCAAAAATGTGCATTTTCTGTTTAAAATGTTTAATATGTTCCATTATAAATAAAAGATGGGGTTGTGAGACTTGCAAGCCATTACAATCTGTTTTTATTTATATTTTTATTTTGTTTTAGAATATAAGTGAGAGCCAGATTATATTCAGAAACTGTACTTGCTGCTTCTTTAGGTCATGTTATTTATTATGTTGTTTACAAAGAACCACATCCAGAGCATTTTCATTGTTTTCAGTGATTCTGCAGACATGTATTTAAAACGGCTCGTCAGGTGAGCAAGTGTTGAAAAGGTAGTGTTCACTTCAGGTATTTTACCTCGAGGTCTTGCTACTGTACCCGCTAGAAATTGTCACCAAAAATGACCTTTATTTACATCCATCTGTCCTCAACTTTCTGCAGACGTCTCAAGAAACGTTTAATGTGTGCGTGTGATTAAAAGCAAAATGCCACAAATTACTTGAAAGAAATCTCAGCTACTGTCACCTCTGTGGAAGCTTGTTACTGCACAATTCATTAATGAATGATGCCATAATGTTCATCTTGATTTCAATAAGCAGCCCACAGAGGTTTTGTTTAAGTGCTCTGGGTTGTTAATTTTAACAGCTGTTTGTGCTGTAATTAACATGTGGTGCCACTTGTACAGAATAAATAAATACTTGAAAACAAACCTGCTGTCTGATGTGTGAAATTGTGAGTTATACCAGGTTCGTCCACCAGAGGGCAGCAGAGTTCATTTTAGGTTCACAGTTAATGGGGCGTTTTGGTGCCGTAGGAAATTACCTGTTTAAGTACAGTATACAGTAATGAAAAGTCTAATTAAAAAAAACATGATAATTTAATGATTTTAAATTAAATAATGTAATCTATTTTATTTAGTGTTGCTGATCTAAAGGCGTTTTGTTGGTCTTAGCATAGCTGAAGCAAAAGTTAAATTAACAAGTTACAGGAGTAAACTTAAGACTAAACAAAAATGCACACCTTAGTTAGATATATTTCCTCTTCTTAACCGCTTGAGTGTTTTATTTTTCTTCAAAAATGCGCATTAATAAAACTTAAAAAGTTAAAAGCCGGAGTTGATAGAGCCATGAAGGTATCAATCCTAACTCTTCAGTCTTCCTAAAGAACAATTTATCAACCGTTTTGAATTTCCTTTGAACGCAGCACTTTTTGTGATAAAACTGCGTTTGTCTTTGAGCTACTTTTTTTAATGCTTAAAAAAAAAAACCGTTTATCTGTGGATTTTTATTTGTACCAATTATGTCCACTAGATGGAAGCACTGGTTATATTTTAGTATTTACAACGGAACTGACGTACCACTTTGGTACATTTGATTGCCGTAGGAAATAATGTCAAAGTCGGAATTTTTGTAAAACGTTAATAGCAATTAAACAATTTGTATTACTTAAACAATGCGTGGACTTTAATATTTAAATACGATTATTACAATAGCTTTATTTTATTTTAAAGACAGCAAAAATTTATTTTCGTGGTACTACATTGCTAAAATTTTTTGAACAGGTTGACTTGTCAATAAAAGACTCAAGTGTAAACAGTTACAATTAAAAGTAACAAAAGTATAAGTGAGAACGCTAGCCATCGTTTGAAAACAATTAAATTTCAATTTTTTAAAATTCCGTGTTGAATGTGAAACTTTTAAGAATACAGTACTGTAAATAAAAATCGGAGCCGACGTGAGACCGTGAAGGCATCTTAACTCCTCGCCTTGTTCACACAAACGGGCATGTACCAGTTTTATTTATCAATTTCTTCATAATTAACTTTAAACGCAACACAGCTGGCAGTAAAGCTAACATGCTGTTTAGAAAGTTTTTGTTTTGTTATGAAAGTGACATTTTTAAGCCGAAACTACCAAAAATCGTACCTGACCTATATGTACATTTACAACTGTCACACTTCACTTATGAAGTTACACGTTTTTAAACGAGTTATTTGTGTTTTAAATTTTGTTCACTCTGCTGGTGATAATCTGCTACACGAATGTCGATTTTAATCGTTAGCCTAATTGGCAGCACGAGATATCTCGTGACGCCGAATCTCGTTCAAATTATGGTGGATTGTACGTTTTTATGAATTTTAGTAAACTGTGCATCAGTTTTCAAAACAGTTTGTGGCTCATTTTTAGCTATTTAATTTGATAATTAATTCGGCTTTGAAAAAAGATTTTAAAATTTTCATGTTATATTTAGTGGTAAGGCTCATGGAAGGCAAACAAGGCTTGATAGAATAAATAAATAAAATACTGTACTCAATAGGTTAATTGGTAAAACAAGCATCAATTAATAGACGAAAAAATGACATTCGCAGGATTTAGTTACATTATCTGCAGATTAGTTAATTTTGTGGAAAAAATCATGAAATATTATTTGCAGTGACAAAACTTTTTGAGTTCATTACTATTGTTTTCATTTGCAGGAGTTGACATGGCAGCCCTGTGGAGATCCTACCAGGCCTTAATGACCAAATATCCCTGGACAGTCCAGATAGTCACTGCTGGTAGGAACACGTCTGACATTACTGTATTTCCAACATCTCTATGTGTGTTTACAGGTGACAGATGTTTTCAACAAGTCCAAATTATATAATTTTCTTAATACCAAACGTAAAATAAAATATTGTATAATATGACTATAAAAAGGCTCTATCTTTTGACATTAGATGAGTAAATTGCAACATGCGGGGCTTAAATAATGTTGAACTCCTGCTCTGTTTAGTTAAACTTTGTTCCAGTTTAACAGATTCAGAATCAACAAAATAATTTAAACCTTTAACCTGCATCCAAAACCAAGGTAAGCAAAACTTTAGGAATAAAATCTAAAATAAAATAAAAACACCTTTTCTCTGTTCTATTACTCAGCTTGCTGGTCAAAATGATTAATTATTAGCATGTTTTAGCTTTTGCTGCTGTGAAAATCTTTTTTTCACTCAAACATGCCATTTACTTTCTGAGAATCCAGCTGTTGTTTTTCAAACATTATATTGATAAGTTAATCTTTCTGCTTAATGATAAGTGGAAAAAAAACTTGAATGATCATTTGTTTGTTCGTTATTTATTATAAAAAGGACTGAGTGTGTTTTTAGTGGAAACGAGAAATGAAAACGACTGTTCAGCACAAGAGTCTGATTCTTAAAGTCTGGACAGGACTTTGGTCTTCCAAGACTTTTTGTGTTCCTGACTTCATCCACATGCAGTTTTTACAGAGAGTGAAGCTGTTTGTGTGCCACATATTTAGTAAAACTGATAAAAAAAATTTTTTTAAAGAAATTCATTGAAGTTGATCCTGTTTTCCTGAATTTGTAGTTCCTCTTCGTGGCCACCAGGTGGCAGTAAAAGTCTTAAAATCAGCTCAGACACATCAGAGCTTTCCTCACAAAAACAACTCATTTTTACTCTGGTTTTCAGTTTATGACTTATTTGCTTGAATAATATTTACAGTAATAAAAATTTAATGTACTTAATATGCTAAGTTGTTTATTAAATCCAAATGAATTGTGTTAAATTGAGCATATCATTAAAACCTAAACAGTATTAAACTTAAGATCTTAAACAATATTTTAAATTCAATGTAAATATTTTTAAAGAGGATTTTGGTCACTTTTTATTTTTCAAAACCAGCCATTAATTTCTCCAACAATGACATTTTGCTGCTGCATTTATTCACAGCAGAAATGAAATTTGCCTCTTTTTAAATAATTTATAGGAAACAGAGATTTTAAAATGTAAATGAAACTCTGTATAATTTATGAGGCTTGTTTGGAGAAGTAAATGATTAATATTTACCTGCATTTCACATCAAGCATAAAAACAACAGTTTGAAGCAGAAACAGACAGCACTATTTAAACGCACTTTATTTTGGACTTTAATTCACATGTTTACATTTTTGTTTTCTAACTCTTTGGGCCATTGTTTGTTTTTTTGTTTGTTTTTTTTACACCCAGCTACATTGAAAATTGTTTAAGGCCTGTTGCAAGTAACAGTTTAATCTCAGATATTTTAGAGACTGTAATTTCTGGACTTGTGGGCACACCCAAATATAAGTCTTGACCACTAAATGGTGGGGGGGCTTAATTAGCTGCAGCTACGGGGCTGAAAGAGTGTGAAAAAAGTAGCAGCTTATAGTCCAAAAATTACGGTAATTTTGATCTTCAGTCACATGAAAACATGTGGTAGCTTTTATGCTGTTGTATATAACTAATGATTCTCTACTTACTTGTTTATTTATTCGTTTATGCTTTTTGTTCAGTTCCATTAAGGGTTTTTCATTTGGAGGGGATTTTTACATATAAGCTACATTAAACATGGCATTTCTTTATTTATCCTGTTCAGGCAGTGAAACCCTGAGTTACAGAATAAAATCTCTTTCTCTGAGTTTCACTGTTTGTGATCAAACCCAACAGGAAGTGCTTTGATTGGTCCACAGGTGACATTTTCTTTTCTGCGCGTCTGTTTCCATCCGCCCACCTCGATCACGTTTAGTTCCTCTTGGAGGAAAATGTTTTTCTTTAAGAAAAGTTTACGTGTCTTTCAGCTCCTGAGCTCTGCGTTTTGTTTTTTGTTAATTTTATCGGAGGATGTCCGCTGCAGCTGGCGACACGGTTCAAGATTTATGACTTAAAGCTGCACTAAATATGAAACCAGTGGATTTGTTTATAATTATTGGAAATTTTACAATTCATTATAATTTAATTAATGCACTAAAGTTTTGTTGCTTTTGTTTAAAAGCTAAAAATATTTATAAAATGGTGCCGTTTGAGTTTACAAAGTAGTTTCTTCAGATATTGACAGTCATTTCTACAGCGCAGGTATGCACTTGATGTAAACAAACCCCTCAGCAGAACCCGCCCAAAAGCACCTGGAAGACTGAGTCACATGCCTGACCCACGTTAGACCGGCTGCAGTGTGATGGTGAACAAATACGTCAGAATTAAATCTGAGAGAAGACTTCATTGAGAAATATTTGGCTGAATCTGCTGCTAGAAGCCAAAAAAAAAAAAAAAAAGAAACATCAACTGATACTTTGTTTTACTT
>JARVGV010000192.1:30168074-30182111 GCA_031762435.1 Hypsolebias longignatus | reverse complement strand
ACAGTTCCAATTATTAAATAAATAAAAATAAAGTGACATGAGACGACTTCAGGCTCCAAAACGAGGTTTTTGTTGTTTTTTTTTTAGGCCAAAGTTCTCAGCAAGAAATGTTGAGCTGCAGGGTTTAAAAACACATTACGCACAAACACATTACTGACCTTAATCTATGCTGTGAGGAAAAAACAGACAACGGTGCATTATCACTAAGTTTTTATCAATTTGATAAATTATTTTTGAACTCTCCGTGGGGACGTGGCAGACTGCAATTCTTTGCAAATTACATAAGGTTACACATTTTAACAGATCTGAACAAACTAAAATAAATGGTAGCAGAATGTTTTTTCTTTGAGTTTTTAAATCAACAAATATAAATTTAAAGTTCAGCACAGTAGAGAAAACTTGCTTTATGTTGCCAGAGAGGAGTCAACAATCTGAGCCCAGAAAAGACAGAAAGACGAACCGGCGATCTTAAAAAGGTTTAAAATTATAAAGAAAATGATTTAAAAATATACCAGGGGAGGATTAAAGTTCAGTTTTTATTGATTTGTTCAAAAACTAAATGAAAATAAAATGTAAAAATGTCATTGTACATAATTTAACCTTAATGTTTTTATTGATGTAAATCATAAAGTTAAAATAAAAGCCTCATTAGCTGCAATTAACTGCTAAAGAATTGAGAAAAATCTGAAAAATTTCCATTGCGGTCTCAATGAAATCTTTAAGACCAAACGACCAGCAAGCCGTGAGGCCACGATTTACGTGGAATATTTTCCAAACTACAATTTTCAGACCCATAATCTAGAGTCAAGTTTATGATTTAATCTACTAGAGCACACTTTAGAAATGAGGATGGGCAGATTGGGACCAGTTTTATTTACTTATTTATTATTATCTTTATTGTTTTTTAGAGCTGGACATTTGGGGTCATTTCAAATTTCAAGCAACAGACTAAGTTTCTGTGACTCACAAGTAAACTGAAAATCTCCGCAAACAATTCAATATTTTTTTCTCAGAAGAGACAATCATGACACAAATGTGTATGAAAACATCTGAGTGGAAAAATAAATTGGAGCTTGGAATAAAATAATTGTAACCAAAGTTTACCACTTGTTGACAGAAATTAAGCTTCAGTTTTAGGCTGAACGACAGCGAAGCCGCCATCTTTGACCTGAACATCGAGGCCACAGAAGCTTTCAGGGCCAACGGGTCTGAATCTGAGGAGACAAACCTTCAAACGTTCTCCCTCGTGTTTACATCATTTATCAAAACCACTGCAGACAACCAGTTGAAATGAACAAAAAGTTAGTTAAAACCAGGGCTTAATTTGTAAACCAAACAATCCTGGAACACAAATACCGAAGGGGGTGGTGTCCTTCCCCAGAAAATTTTGAATAAAGTAGATGCCATTTCCTGCATTCTGGTGTATTTTAACGGGTTGTTAAACATCTACATTTACCTACATAAGTAACACTTGATTTGTTAACTATTTTAGAGAACAACAAGAAGTAGCCTGACCAACAGCTCCCCTTGTGTGAATAGAGCAAGCTCCGCAACTCTCAAGCATCCTACCCCCACCCGCCCCACTTGATGGTTTCAAGCCTGACTCTTCTCCGCTAGATTCACTTTCCTCCTTGTTGTTGTCCTCCTCTACATGTGAAATGCCCAGGCTTCTCCTCCTTTTGCTCATGGTACCTGGCTGTGGGCTCCTGCCAGTGTATGACAGTCTGGTTATCTCAGCTCTCACCCACACCATTCCACCTGCTCCAGTATCTCCAGTACTACTGCCTTCATGTGCTTCGATTTTCGGTTTAGTTGTACAATTTTTTTTAATGAATGTAAATTGGACTGTCTTTTCAACATTTTGAGCACTGTTATTTTGACAAATTGGTGCTGTTGTTTTGATATATGTACAAACGTGATTACCCATCAAATACTTATCTCATATTTAACAAAAATCAACAATATTTTATTAATGGCCTACTTAAAATGGCAAACTGATTTGCAATTTACTGTTAGTTGTATGGTTTATATTTTTGTGTTTTTCATTAAAATGCCCATGACTGTACTTTTAGGGAGATTTTTTTAAGGGTAGAAGTAGAAATTCTTACTTTAAGGGGCAGCTCTGATGTGGTATTAGGAAGCTTGTAAGTGGCTGTTGTGTTTAAAATCAGTGTTTATGTAATTATTTTCAGATTACATATCCAATACAGATTTTATCTGTTCAAGACAGGCACATTTGTTCATAACTTTATCATTAATAATCCTGAGTTACCAGATCCAAGCGGTTACCAGAACGCACCCCATCAAAATAAGAGAGTTCCCGGAGCCTGTTCCAGCAGGATCCGGCTCAAATTAAGCCCTGGTTAAAACTGTACAGATAGCTGTAAAGCACTTTTGTTTTGTTTTGAGCAAACACACAGACAGAAGATGAACTTCTACAGAATGAACTGTGGTAAAACAGCTAATTTAGTGATCTAAAACGTTCAGTAGATTTAGTCGATGGTTAAAGAAATATTACTGTGAATATTTAAAGTCGAAATGTCTCAGCTTTAATTCGTTGCCTGAACTTATTTAAATTGTTTGATGAAAGTTGGTTGCAGCTTCACAGCCGATTCTTCGTTCTAAATATTTTTCCCCCTTTTAAACCAATGCAACTCTTTTAGGCTTGTTCAGCCACTATTATAGCAATTAAAGGAAGCAGGAGACAGTTAGTACCTTGACAAATCATTACCGGCTTAAGGAGTCTTCATAAATCTCTCCTGGAGTAAACCCTGGAGAAAAGTGGGGTCACCTGGGATTGACAAGACATTATCCAATCCAGTCAAACGACATGACGTGTGTAAACAAAACAAGGAAAATGTAGGTTTGTTTGAGACAAGGCATAGAAAACTTCAAAATGCATCTGATCCCCTAAAGTTTCCAACCACGAAGAGCGAAGTCTGTGCCTAATAAATCCTAGTTTCATTGCTCATGAAAATAAAAGCTTATTTACTGGATTATTCTCTAAACATTAAAGGGTAATGCTGCAAACCTTTCTACATGTTCAAGAGCTCCGTCAACGCTCGCTCTAGCACGACTCTTCAAGGCACAGCACTGTCAAGTCAGAGCGTAAAGTTAAGGAGGTTTCCACGCAGGAAACTCAACAAAAATCAGTGGAAATGTAATTTATGGGACACAAAGATGCTGGACTCAATGAATTTTTACTTAAAATGGAAGTGCCTGAATTTTGAAGTAACGACGGTTGATTGATGAGGTTTGTTTCAAGGTGCTGAAACAAAACTCCCAATTCCAAAACAACTGGGATACTGTGTAAAATGTGAATAATTATAGAACAGGATTATTTCCACTCCTCAGAGACCCATATTTTCATCACAGTGGTACATAGTAAACAAATCACGTTTAAACTAAGGAGGGCTGGATATAGAAAGATCATTTGAGAGGCGTAAGATCTCAGAAGTAAAGATGGGCGGAGGTTCACCAGTCTGTAAAAAACTGAATCTACTGCTTGAACTTCAACCAGACAAGCCATATGTGAACACAATCTAGAACCAGTGCCGTCTTCTCGAGACCAAAGCTTGATTAAAATGTAATGAGGCCAAGTCCAGAACTGTTCTGTGGTCAGACGGGTCCAAATCTGAAGATTATTTTGGAAGCCAGATCCTTCGATCTAAAGAGAAGAGGAACCACCCGGCCTATTATCAGCTCACGGTTCAGAAGCCTGCCTCTCTGATGGTATTGGGGTGCATTACTGCATCTGACACGGGCAGTTTACACATCTGGAAAGGCTCTGTCAGTGCAGTAAAATACAGGTTTTGGAAGATCTGCTCCCACCCAGCAGAGACCCAGAACTGATGAACAGCTGGACTCCTCCATCAGCCCAGAATTCAGTTCAGTTTATTCGTACAGCGCCAGTTCACAACGAGCGCCATCTCCGGGCACCGCGCATCAACACGGACATTTGAACACCGGGTTAAGAAACACTCATCGAATCTGTGATTACTTAAAACATTTTATCTGGTTACAACTTTCTGGCTGTGAAACACACAAACCAGAGCAGCAGAACCATCGGTTCACCTCAAAAGCTCCCTCTCCAAACTGCACAACCGCTCCACGAGCAGGAAGGCCGCCCTGATCACAGAAGATCCTCCTCCTCCATCATACATCCCAGCTGCTCCTAAAGTCCTTCTGGCACCGAAAGCAATCTACAAAAAGTCATTTATTCCATTTGCAAAGATCCACACTGAGCATTTAAAACAACTGTAGCTCTACACGAGCGTCTTGAAGTGTTAGTGTTGTTGAAGCACTGTCAGACGAAAACATCTGTCACCATTTGGGACAGACGATAACATTTATTCCATTTTATTCTAAAAACATCTACATTATAAAATGCCAATTAGTAAAAAGTTAATTATTTAAGGAAGTCAACAGATTGTCTGAACCTCCAATTATCTCTAAGATCTCCAACAAGTGGTCTCCTCAGATCCTAGATGTTTACTAACTGTTAAAAGAAGAGGGGATGCTTTAGAGTGGGGAAACATGTCCCAGTTACAAAATGTGCTGCTGCCATCAGATTCAAAATGATCTGCTTGAAAAGAACCACTTCTTAGTTTAAACACGTTTACTATGCTCCACTGTCAGTGCAATATGGAACTGTAAGATTTACAGATCACTGCTTTCAGTTTTTATTCACGTCGTAAGTGGGGCTGTGAGTTTATAAAACATTTTGCAAAATAAAAATAAAAAAAAACTAAAAAGACACCTTAAGTAACCATGATGGACATTAATGGAAGGTAACAGCTAAACGAATGTAACAGATCTGCCTCGTGAGGTGCACAGACCCAAACGAGTGCTTCATATAAACACACACCTTTTGACAAACAGAACCGTGGCTGACTGAGCAAATGGCATTTGAGCACGCAGCTGGGCACGGAGCCAGAGCCAGCCGCCGCCGTCTGGCTGCATGATGGCTAATGCGACTGCAACACAAGAAAGAGCACGACGACGACGTGACAACAAACAGTCCAGAGTCAGAACGTCCCACCAGAGTCCCATCGTTTGGCATCGGTCACTGCACATTACACAGGGTTGTGATGTTTCTTTGAAGCGCACAACAACATCAGGGCTGGCGGGAGAAAGTTTCCGAGTATACGATGCGTTTTACCGGAGTGCGCAGGGATAAGCAGAGCAGGTTTTCAACATCTTGTGTTTTAGACTTTCATGCTGTACAGGAATAAAAACGCATGCTCCCCCCCAGCTCCACGTTTGGCTCAGTCGTTTAGCATCAAATCCTGAAATGTAGTGGCATCCTCATGACACGTTTTGTGTTTTGTCCTCAAAGAGGTTGAAAGGTAGATTTCCAAATCCCCACACTTGGCATTAAGACTTAGTTTTAGTTGGAGGGCCCTGATGCAACATCTAAGTGGATGATTGTTCACATGAGGAGGATGAGACTTCTTTCTCAGTCTTAATGTTCCTGTTTCTCATGACGTGCATCAAATTTAACACCAGCCCTCTCGGCTCACGTTAATGGAAACGAGCGGATGTGGAGATGATCCTGCTGATGACCACACAAAGGAATGTGGGACAAATCTTGTCCTCACGTTTTTCTTCTTCTACCTTCTGATAGGTGAAAAAAAAATGAGATGAGGTCGAGGTTTTGGCCTTTCCGGGGGAGAACATCCAGCTGCTAATGGACGTTTCCAAAATTAGATGAAGAGAGGGAGCCTTGGAGGATGGTGACTTTAATTTTCCTGGTGGATCCAAGGAGACGACCAGGAGCAAATTTAGACCTCTCAGGTGTTCCTGGGTACATCAGGTAGGTCTGAGGTGGAACTGGAGTGAGCAGGGGGTCTGGGCTGGCTGGTAACTTTGGGCTGGTTTTTCTCTGGGTCGCTCCCAGCTGTGGATGGTGGAAGGGCCTCAAAAGGCTAAAGAAAAAAAGTAAAGAAAGATGGATATAAAAAGCAAAAAAGGCAAAAGCATAAAAGGTTTAAACATGATTGATCAGTTCTAACACATGCACAGAACGTATATCAACAAAATGGATGAGTAATAAGGTATTTTTTTATTTAGAAAGATTATTTAAAAATGCATGGCAGAGCTGCATTTAAAGTTCTGTAAAGGATGAGATGTGAGATTTAAAAGCTTTCTTTTTCCAACTCCTGGCAGAAGAGGACTGCAGCTTTTGTCCTCCTTTAAAGTCTAAATCAAACCGGTGACTTGTGCAGATTTGACAAACGGTTTGATGGAACGTGAAAACCACAGCATCTTCAAACATTTGGCCTGAATCTGAAGAATTTGGATTTTTGTTTTTAAATTTAACCACAAACTTTAAACCAGCAGATGGAACAGAAGTCTTGGCCCAGATAACTCAAACGGTCACAACTACAAATTTTACTGGGCGATAAATTGTCTCAGAAATTATTGCGATAAACAATAATATTGTTTGAAAGTTGACAATAATTTGTAATTATTGTCAAATTTAAGAAGAAATGTTGGTTATTTTTGAGTGTAGTGCCTTTTTGACCACTGGATGGCAGTATAAGACTGTTTGAACCAAAGGATGGATAGTGAGGGAGCGAGCAGCGTCTCTTTAAGAAAAATGGGAGGGAGGCCCCTTGACGTGACATGGACCGTCTCTCCTTCATGTTTTTGGGTTCTCAAAATGGCGGATGCTCGGTGTGGTTTGAGCGCTTTAGCATAGCATTTGTTGTACAAAACTTTTAATAATAAAAAAATCAATAAACAATTTGTTAGCTTTTTTCAGAAAAAAAAATATTTTTTTGATGAACGCATGGGTTTCAATCGTGAATTTTGGACTTAGACAAGACAGAGGTTTTTTTTCCCCCGAGGTCGGCTTGTTAGCTTAGCTCGCTTAGCGTCTCAGCTTAGCTGCTTTTAACGATCTGAAAACGCGATTTTGGACGGTTCAAACTAATTTTAAAGAGAAATGAGAAAGTGAGGGGTCAGTGAAGAGCAATGGAGTTGAGCCTTTTGTCATCCAGTGTCTTCAGTAGAAAGAGACATGAAGAAACGATGAAGCCGATAAATGAAAATGAGGGCGATAATATTAAGTTATCATGCGATTAATTGATTTATCGTTTATCGTGACAGGCCTACTCATCTGGTTATTTGCTGAAAACATGAGAAGCGCAGACACGTCGAAGCGGTTTAATTTCTGCCGCTTCGCTTTTTTCCACAGACGACATTTTACCTTCCTGCTTCTGCTGGTGGAGCCTTATTTGCACGGTAACGTTCCTGTGAAAGAAGACAGAAAAATTATCACCGACATATCAACAAAAGAAAAGTCAAACTAAATCACAGCTCGGCCTCTGTAGAGTTTTCTTTCCCAGTGAGGGACATTTCAAAACGTTTTGGGTTATATTCATGTTTCAGAGGCCTTGTTGCCTTGAAGATTAAAGTTTTAAACTAAGATCTCATGTGATTTGTTAGTCAGGCGTATGCGATGAGAATGACTCTCAGCTACTACCACATCCTATTTTAGCTCAATATCTGTAACAATTACTAAAATCATAAATGTCTTAGTTATAGTCTGAGTAGAGTTCCATTAAAATCCTTCCACTGGTTAATGAGATATTGTGCTAACAGAACCAGAAACAAACACAAATAATAACATAAGAAACGATGCCTGAAGCCGACCTGAAACCCAGTGGGTTTCATAAATCAGACAAAAGAGGCATTTACGCGATTCATTTTCTCATTTCAGTGAACATCTGGTAAATAACTTCCTTCTTCTTCACAGGAATAAGGCTGAAAACACCCCGTGCATCGTTCACAGAACAAATAAAACATATTTGTGTTTATGAGGACATTATGAGAGGACATGCAGGCACAAGACGACATGAACAGGATCATTGTTGTGGTTTGTGTGACACAGCGGTGGAGTGGAAAGCAGGAACAGTTTGTTACGGGTCGGTAAAGAAGCAGAAACCACAAACAGCCTGAGAAGAAGCCCACGTGCAGATGGAGACGATGACTCGTGACAAAACAAAACAGACGGACGACAACGAGACACTCAGATCAGACGACGTGGCTCTTACGAGTCACTCAGACTCTGGTTAGATGTCCTCCGGGTTTGCTTCACCTGCTGGGTTAGCTGAGCTCGGAGACCGGGGCTCAGGTGGAGGCATGGGCAGGGGGATGGGCTTACTCTGGTCTTCTGGGGTTTCTGGACCCAGATTAGAAGTGGGCTGGATTATAATTACAGTAGTACCTGTTGGATTGGAGTGTAGGTGAGTGTTAAATCCATCATTGTACAAATGCTGTTTGAAACGTGAGAAAACTTGAAATTAGAGAAACTGATGTGCTGCAGTTAAACACACACACGCACGCACGCACACACACAAACACACTTTTTAAATTAAAATCTACAGAAAATATACTTTGAGAATTGAATTCCTTTGCTGATATTTACTGAAGAAGTTGAACTGGCTTGGTAAAGCAGAACACTAGGTCAGGTAGCAAAAGCCTAGCTAAAGAAGCAAAAGGCTTGTTAAAAAGAATAAAGTCTGGTTAAAAATAAAAAGGTGGGCTAAATTAACTAAAGGCAGGCTAAAAGTAGCAACAGGCTGGCTAAAAACAAAAAAAGGTAGGCTACAAGTAGCAAAAGGCCAACTAAAAGTAACAAAAGACAGGTTAAATACAGCAACAGGCAGGCTAAATGTAGCAACAAGCTAGCTAAAAACAAAAAAGGCCTGGCTAAAAAATAACAAAAGACTGACTAAATGTAGCAATAGGCTGGCTAAAAACACACACACAAAAAAAAAAAAGAAGGTGGGCTAAAAGTAGCAAAATGCTAGGTAAATGCAGCAACAGTCTGGCTAAAACAACAAAAAAAGGCAGCTACAAGTAACAAAAAGCTAACTAAAAGTAACAAAAGACAGGTTAAATGCAGCAACAGGCTGGCTACAAGTAACACAAGGCAGGCTAAATGTAGCAACAGGCTGGCTAAAACAACAAAAAAAGGCAAGCTACAAGTAACAAAAAGCTAACTAAAAGTAACAAAAGGCAGGCTAAATGTAGCAACAGGCTGGCTAAAACAAAAAAAGGCAGGCTGAAATTAGCAAAAGGCTTGCTAAAAATAAATAAATAAATTAAATTAAAAAGGCAGACTAAAAGTACAGTGCAAAACATAAACGCTGTAAAAAAAAAAAAGTGATTGATTCTGTTGCTTTGTTGGGAATTAATTCTGACAGAATCGCAGAAAAGCCTCCACTCACTGACACTCACCTCCGTCCTGGTCCGCTTTGATCTGGGCCTCCAGGTCCTCCGGGTCGACGTACTGATAGCTTTCTTCGTCGTCGGGAGGTTTGCACTTCCCGCAGCAGAAACAGCAGCAGCAGCAACAGCAGCAGCAGGTGAAAAGTGTACAGCACAGCACCAGACTCTGCAGGGATTAACAACAAAACATTGTTCAGATATGACGGCGAGTCCAGACCGTTTCTCCAGTCCTGTCAGATTACAGCTCAGTCAGAGCAGCTGACACATTTACGAACTCTATATCTAAGAACAAGGATAATCCAGGAGTTAACAGTTTTAGTCTCAAACACAAGAAAAGATTGGAGATATTTTGATTCAGAATCTTGAAGCACACAAAGTCAGAACAAACAGATCAAGAACATAAATACTTTGCTGTAATCTCCGGCTTAAACATTTCTGACTGTGTCAAAAAAACAAAACATCATAAGCTTTACAGATGTGCAGCACATGTGCTGCACATCTGTGGAATTAGAAAGCATTACACTGAGCACAAGATGTTGGCTCTAATCCACAGCAGCAGACTCATCGTATGCATTTCAAAGATTCTCTGAGCTCAGTCAGTTATCTGTGTAAGTCCTCGAACTCTCTTCATTACATATTGCAGCCACTGAAGTGTGCATGTAGCTCTTTGAACGCCCTCAGTTTGGAGAAACGCATCTTAACCCAACAGGACCAACAAGCTAACAGCTGGTCCAAACGTAGCCAGGACTAAAGTGGATTGCTGTCGTCCTAACGGAGCTTTAATCTGAAAACTTCCATAGCGGTTCATGCAAATACTACGTCTTATACCAGTTTCATAATGAGCTCATTTTATTGTCCGTCACCAGATGTTTAAAGAAAAACGGTTACTGTCTGTGTTTTTGTTATGCTCGTTTGTCTGTAGCATTTCATCACTAGGAGTTTAACAAAACTTTCAGAAATTGATCCCTAAACATAATAATACAAATTATTAACTTTTGGAGTCAATCCAATTCAAGATGGCCGTCACAGCAAAAGGATCGTGGCAAACACAAAAACAGCTAAAACTCAGTTTTACAGATAAGGAGCTAAACTTTGGTTTGGTAGTAGCGGAGCATTGTCCCCAAAACATTCTTTGAGCGCTTACATAGTCTAGTATTTGCTTAAAAGATTGGCATGCTGAAGTCAAATCTGTGTGTCTGTTAGCAAAATACCTCATAAACCATGGACATATTTCAATGAATTTGCCAAAAGAAAACACCTACAACTGATTGACCTTTGGACTCAATCCAATCCAAGATGGTTGCCATCTTAGCAACACAAAAAAGGCTAAAATAGTTAATGTTACAGATACTGACCTAAGATTTAGTGCAGCGGTAGCTGAAAGTCATCCCCGACACATCGACGAGGGTTTAAAGGTTTGCATTTATTTGAAACGCAGTGACGTTTAGAAGGTTGGAGTAATTTTAAAACGGCATCGACTGGCTCAGACTAATTACTGGTATTATGGTCGCAAGACTTCCAAAGTGAACTACAACCATCTAGAAAAAACAACTCCTCCAGCCGTTAGTATTTGCTCTTATAAATAACCCCAGACTTTTATCTAAATAGCGTAATGCCAAACTGAGGACAATGTAAAGGTCTATAAATAGTGTTTGCATGAACGGTTATCAAATCTTTGAGATACGAAATGTTTTAAAAAGACAGCCCTTTAGCCTCAGCTACGTTCAGACTAGCTGTTAGCTCATTAGTCCAATCAGAATTAAAGCATTTCTCCAAACCGAGGACAGTCAAAGAGCTACCTACAACAGGTAAGATATTAACTGTTCATAACTTTTCTACAGAACCCTATTTTAAAATAACTGGCATATTCTATGTATACTTTATCTGGCACACAATTACACCCAGAGTTTGTCATATAATGAACTTTAGTTCTACTGATGACTGCTCCATTATTAACCTATTAAATATTAGCCTGGTGATAGAATGGTGATAAGTTCAGTTTTTAATTAGTTGGCAGGTTTGGACATTAAGAGTAGCTACAAGACTAATTAGGTCAAATAAGAAATTAGTTGACAGAATTAAAAAAAAGGTGAATTTAAAGATTATTCTGTTAAAAAATGAGTTTTCTTGGCACGACATGACCTTTACAAAACAACTCCCCAAGTGTCATCCACGTTTGTAATTTTAGATTCTGAATCAGTGCAAAAAATAAAATAAAATAAATAAAACTCAATCAGTGAATATTTAGGATTTAACAAAAAACATTCCTGAAAACAAATGTGTTTCTTGCCATTTTAAAATTAGCTTCTTGCTACTTATATTTCAGGTTGTTTTTTTTTTTAACCTTAAACTGGTAAAATTTAGAGTTTCATGTGAAAACAAACATTATTACCAACCTTAAACCACCATTTGGACATGAGGAAGTAATATTTGACGCTTTCCTCTCCGAACTGCTCGGACACGTAAAGCCCCATGGAGCCATACTCGTCATAAATCTTCCTCTTGTTCTCGTCATTTAAAATCGAGTTGGCGTTGTTGATTTCCTTAAACTTCTCCGCTGCTTCGGGGTTGTCGGGGTTCTTGTCTGGGTGGTACTTCAGAGCGAGTTTTCTGACAGAAAAGAAAGGACAAGTTAAATCGAACATCGTTGAGTGAATCCGACAGAAATAATGAACTCAGCTGTACATTTCAGCTCTGGACTGTCATTAAACACTTTGCACAGCAGGTGTGGAAACCTGTGGAAAGTTTGTTAAAATATTTAAAGCCTAAAACATTTTGTAACTTTTATTGTCACTTTGGGGCCAAAACAAATGATTGAAAACCTTAATAAGAAAATTAGCATTTGCCCCAATTATAAAACTTAAAAAATGAAAATATTTTTTTTCTTCAAAAGTGGGAGGCTGTCCCTCTGTCAAAGTGCACCCCCACTTTGTACCAAATGGTTGTCATTTTGTACCCAGTCGGCACAAGATATTACTAATTATCACCCTTCCACTTAAAAAAATATTTAATTTAAGACACCAGCTTCATCAGACTTCACTTTTTTATCCACTAATCGTAATGTGGTTATTTTTGTAACAAACATTTATGATAAAGATAATAAATGATGTCATAAGAGTGGTGGTGCAGAGGTTAGAGAGGGTGGGCCTGTGAGTGGAAGGTTGCCGGTTCAACTCCCCAGACTAACAACATCAAAACGTAGGTGGAAAAGGTGAGACGCTCACAACAGCCTCCACCCTCGTTTGCCCCACTTTGGGCCCTTGAGCAAGGCCCTTAACCCCCACCATCTGCTCCCCTGGGTGCCCTGGATGACAGCTCTCTGCTCCACACAGAGGGCTGTGGTTGTGTCAGGAGGGGCATCCAGCATAAAACCAAAATGCCAAGTCTTCACGTGAGTTAGCTGTGGGACCCCTGAAGAAGGGAGCAGCCGAAAGAAGAAGAAAAAAAATGTAATAAATGTTCCTGTAATCAGCCGGGGCGCAGAACTTCTGCTCTGCAAAAGGTTCCTCTCTGAGCTCTCCAGAGAACACCACCTATTTGACAGGTGTAGGAACTTATCTGGAGTGCCATAACGTTCAGAACTATCACAGAGCACTGTGGCTCACAACTGACTTTTTAAGCAAGAGTGCTCTTTTATTTATTACTTTTAGGTGCACAAGTTCTTTTGAGAATTAATAAATACTTGTTTGTGTAATTAGTGCTAAGTTTTATTGAATGAAAAACAAATACTGGGCAAAAACAAACAAACAAACAAAGATAGATTTATAAAGATCAGTATTAGCCACAGATCAAATCTGTCAACATCATGAAAAGTTTCCTTTCTAAATGTTTTTCTAAACAATATTTAAATGACAACATTAATAACACATCAGTAAAGTGCCTTCCTGTCACTTATCTGTACTTACAAAGACAAAAGAGAAACTTGTTAGGAAGATATAATTGTAAGTTTCTCCCAAGATTCTGAGTCATGCTAAAAAGACTTGAGGAAAAACCTGCAGCAACATTTCCAGGCTGGAATGGCTTACTGCTCTGCAGAGGCTAACCCTTCTTAAAGAGGCAGCTAAGGCCTCTTTAAATAAGTTCAGCAATTATTCAAGTTACTACACGCTCAAACAGATTACCTGTATGCTTTTTTGATTTCCTCTGCAGAAGCTCCTTTCTCGAGGCCTAACACCTTGTACACACTCTCCCCGGAGGTGGACATCTTCCTCTGGGGGCGGGAGGAATTCTGTTCAGCCATGGATCACTTCTAGGGAAAAACAAACAAACAAGCAAATAAAATATATATCTACAGAGATCACGTCTCAAAGTTCAGTGTGTCTGAACGTTCTGCTCTGACGCGGTTACACAATCCAATCAGGAATCATTTAATCTAACTTAAACATTTTTATTGACCAAAGTAGCTGCACAGAAAAGTAGACAATATAGTTAAGTACTGTAATTGTTGCTGTATAAGTCACAGTTTTTTGCATAAATTAGCATGATTGAGACTTATAAAACAAAGTGATGTATTTGTTTTTTTTTTTCCTCCCATATTTATAAACTAACTTTTGGCTGAGATCTGACGATTACATTCATTTGGATATAGAAAATATTTAACACTACCATTTTTCGGCCATTAGAGGGCAGTCGACTAATATGGCAAGCCAAGTGCCTCATTAATAGGTAAAAGTGGCTATTAATGAGACACTTGGCTTGTCATACTAAACCACCTTCGTCTCGCTCAGGCACTCCTGGAGCAAACGTCAAATCAGCTGCATTTTGCCGCGCCGCCCAGGTGAAATGCAGCTGAGTTGA
>JARVGV010000192.1:30140258-30156203 GCA_031762435.1 Hypsolebias longignatus | reverse complement strand
GGTTATCCCCCCCCCCCCCCCCCCCCCCAGGCCTTAAGTAATAACGCTTTCAAAAGCATCTTTATATGCTGCCCAAACAACCTCAGTTGGCTCTTTTCAATGCAAAGGAGCAGCGACATGACGTGTTTAGTTAGCTTCTTTTCATGGTGTCCTAAGTATAAAGGTTTTTGTCCACACAGAGGCCAATCAGTTCTTTTACAGTCAAAAATGAGAACTTGGTTTGCAATACCAGTAATTATTTCAGTTGCTTAAAGTGTTAGAATCTGCCAGAACTGTTCATCAGTCATTCTGTTTATAACTAAAAGGAACTAAACTTTTAGGTGCAGCTAAGGTTTCAGGGGTCTCCAGCTTGAAATATTTTGAATTTGAAAATGGATTTTTGCAGAAATGATTCTTTTGGCTTCATTGATCGAGGACCTCAGTGTGTAGTGCTGCAATTTGCAGCCAGGATGAAAATTGCCAAGGACAAAGGTCCCTAAATGGAAAAGAGTAGTTTGCTACTTATATGTTGAAAAAGAGCTCTCTCCCAAATGAGGGAGGTATTAGATGAACTGAAGCAGCATATTTAGTGATGTGTGCCCATACGAGATTTTCATAGTGATTAAAGCTAAGCTGGAGTCAAAGATTTGATTTAGCAGTACATCTACTCTATGTTCCAATCCTCTCCAGTGACAATGAGCTCATGATCTCAGCTAAGTCCATGTTTTATAACTGCTACTTTCCTTCCCTCCATTTACATTTTTTTTTTTCTGGTTGCTCCCTTCTTTAGGGGTCGCCACAGCGAACTAAGTCGAATGAAGACATGGCAGTTATTTTTTACGTCAGATGCCCTTCCTGATGTAACCACACACCACCGAACTACCACAGCCTGTGTGGAGCAGAGAGCTGCTATCTAGGGCACCCGGGGGAGCAGATGGTGGGGGTTAAGGGCCTTGCTCAAGGGCCCAGAGTGGGGTAAATTAGGGTGAAGGCAGGTGTGGGTGTTTCACCTTTTTCCATCCGCATTTTTTGATGTGGATGGAACCTTCTCTAACCTCTGTACCACCACTCCCATTCTCTCAGTTGACTATGGTGACATAGATGGGCCAAGATGGGGTAGAGGAGGTAGGGCAGCCGACAGGGGACCATAAATTCACGCTTCGACTCCCCACCATTCCCACATGTTGTAGTATCTCTGAGCAAGACACCTAATCCCTGGTTGCTCCCCGGGCGCTTACATAGCTGCCCACTGCTCCACCTGGGTGTATCCCATGTGTGATGGGTTAAATACAGAGAACTAATTTTACCATTGTATGGAAACAAACAATGATGACAGTCTCAGACTTACCGGTACATCCCTTTTGCTTATTTACATGAATGCTCCTTCAAGCACCCTGCAGATGTTGGACGCTGTCTATCACAGTGCACTAAGATTCATAACTTGCTGTAACTAATGTACCCATCACTTCACCCTGTATTCACTGGTTAGTTGGTCATCTTTAACTTCATGTAGACTCTTTCACTGGTACATTTTCATCTTTAAATCACTTCTTGGTCTGCTGCCTTCATACATCCCCTCCTATATGTCACTTCATAAGTGAAACTACAGTGTGCACTCTCAGGACATAATTACCTGCAGTGTTCCCTCAGTATGGACCGAACTTGGCAAAAAAGCCTTCTCTTACTCCACTCCTGTATCCTGGAACACCTTGCAAAAAGCTCTCGACTTTGAATTCTCTAGGGGATTTTAAACAACTGCTAAGTTCATGGCAAAACCAGTGCAGACATGTTCCTGTTTTAGTATTTTACATCACTTTATAATGTAGCTGTTTTTGTTTTGTTTTTTAATATAATCTCTTCCATTAATTTTCATGTTATCTGCTTTTTTATGATTGTCTAATGTCATCTGTGTTTTTTTGTTTAAAACAGGTCTCTTGTAAATGACTCCTCGAGACTCAATGAAACTAAACTGTATAAATAAAGGTTACATTAAATTAAATTGCATTGAAAAATGGAGTTCTAGCTTGACATGAGAAAAGATACCTCATGTACACACATGTGAACATACACAGTAACATCAATGATGCTTTTATGCAGCAAATTACATTTTACAACAAAAGCATTATTGAAAAGTTCACAAATACACTCTGCAAACATCCTTTTCTGCAGGGAAAAGGAAGAATATGAAGTTATTAGGCGCACCTTACAGATTATTTTGACAGTGTTTTTGTATGTTCATTCATTCGTTCCTTTATTCATTCATATCAACCTACACTGTGTTTTTACCTGTCAAAGTTTTGGAGTGTTGTATATCATGTTTTATAACTTAGAACAGGAAACCATCTCATGAGGGCTCTTTAGATGGCCTCAAACTGGGTTAACTGTAGCATGTTGACCTCTAATGTGTTTACCAACCAGTTAAAAAAATATACTATGAAGATCAGTTTATCACCTTAAAATGATCATACATTACTCAAATAAGATATATATATATATTTTTTTTTACAAACAGTAACACATAATAATATGTTGGTGGTGTTTTTATTTATTTATTTTTTAAGAGATGTCCATGAAAGCCAAACCTGCTACTGATGGCAGTGATGTCTCCAAGGAGAGAATGTCATTTCTCACCTAATTGGATCAATAGTGTCTGCAGAGAGATGATGTGCTGTCACATGTCGCAGCTTCTTACTTCTCACTGTGTGCATGATCACTTTTAATAAGATGGTTTTCTCCTAACAGAGGTGTGGATGGCCTTATTATTGTCACATTGTTCATTTTAGTGCTCTATGTGTGATTGCGCAGGTTGGTAGTCACATAACATTCACATCAGGGTCAAACTGTTGCCATGGCAACAGTGGCCATTGAACATATGAAAATGTGCTTCAGTGTCTTTTTTTCCCCCTCTGTGCTCACCGTGACACTCTTTCACTCTCTTCTGATCATCATCACTTCATATTGGTCGTTTCACTCCTGCCTGCTGGACTGTCTCCCGCATTCTGTAGCCTGTCACCAACTTTTCTGGTGTTCCAGCTTACGCGTTGCATTGCAAAACAGTCAATGTGACACACTAGCCTCTGGAATGTGTGAGAAATTGGGAAATGAAATTAAATTTTAAAAGCATCTGATACTCTTGTTTGAAAGGGTATGAAGATATTTTGAGTAAAGTCATGTCGTTTTTACAAATAACTGCCTTACAAAGACTTTGAAGAAGATTGTGGTTCCACTCCAAGAATCTAACCACCTGACTGTCTATTTTATCGCTTTTTAAAGGAGACTATTAAAGTACAAGTTAGGTCACACAGAAGCAGGCAAAATAAAACCAATACAACTGCCATCACAAAAGCTAAAAAAAAATAAAAAAATAAGTGGTGGAGAGTAAAATGCTCTCTTGAAGTTTTTGACTGAAGCTGCCATATACTGTATTAATGTGAATTACAAACCATAATTGTCAGGAAAGGATATATTGAGATAAATTAAGCTCAGTCACACTCATGATTATATTGATGAGCATCATCACTGGCATTCTGCTGGTTGGGAGGTTGTTAACAGCATCATTTGACAACATTATAAGAACAATTAGCAACAATCCCAGTTGTGAGAACAGGGAACATGTGGAAGAGAACATGGAGAGGTGGAGGTATGCACTTGAAAGAAGATAAATGAGAGTCAGTTGTGGTAAGACAGAGTACATGAGTGTGTGAATAAGAGGGAGACAGGTGGAACAGTGAGGCTACAAGAAGCAGGGGTCACAAAGGTGCAGGACTTCAAAGTACTTGGGGTCCACTGTACATGAAAATGGGGAATGTGGTAAAGAGGTGAAAAAGAGAGTCCAGGCAGGATGGAGTGGATGGAGAAAAGTTTCAGGAGTGATTTGTGACAAAAAGGTGTCAGCAAAGGTCAAAGTTTACAAGACAGTGGTGAGACCAGCTATGTTGTATGGTCTGGAGACAGAGACATGGACAAAAAGACAGGAGACAGAAGTGGAAGTGGCAGAAATGAAGATGTTGAGGTTCTCCTAAGGAGCGACAAGGATGGAGAAGATCAGGAATGAGATCATCAGAGGTACAGCACAGGATGGACAACTGGGAGATAAAGTTAGAGGAAAAAGACAGAGGAGATATATGGATGCAGTTAGAGAGGACGTGGAGGTAGAAGATGGAGTGAGGACAGAGGACAGAATGAGATGGAGGAGGATGACTCGCTGTGGAGACCCCTGAAGAGGGAAAAGTCGAAGAAGACAACTGAACATGTAATTTACAAACAAGGAAAATCATTTTTTTCCATTTAGCAGGTAAAAAGTTTGTTGTTTCAAATAAAAGGTACACTTATTTCCCCATTGGGGATTGAAAGAGTACAAAAAAACAACAAAACTGAGACTCTTCCTCTCAGCACGTAGCTGTAGGAGCAGCTGAGTGACATACCACATGGTCCCAGTGCCTGACCTGTTTGTTTAAACTACCGCCACGCAAAATTTAAAGTGGTGGAGACATTTTATTTAATAATATTACCAGACAAAATGCATAAAACAGTTTTGGGAGGCTCGTGAGACAGTTTCTCACTTGACGAGAAATCTTGTGTTTTAATTGTGAGATGTCACGCTATGCACTCTCATTACACCCCGTTTCCAGTTATGAATAAAATCAAACTTAAACTTACAGCCTTGTACTCCTTCTCAGATCCAAACCTCTCCTTTTGGATCCTCGTCATGTAAAGGACGTCGGTTTCAGGAAGAGCCTCCTCAATACTGTCAAACTCTTCCTGCCAATGAAAAATAATAATAGTTTAGTTTAGTTACTAAGATTTCAGCAGGGTACGTCTTTATGTGCAGCACTGTTGAGTGCCCACCTGTTTGATTCCCTTTGAGGCCACAAAGCTGATGATCTCAGCTGGCATGTGGAGGTTTTTGGGTGCCACGTAGCGCAGGGTGATGCGGTACTGGGTCAGCAGTTTGGCAAGAGAGTGAACCGTGCGGCCATGTTTCAGATCCCCAACCATTGTAATCTGAATGGAGGAGAAAGAAAAGATTTGAGTTGGGTTTCAGCAAGCTGCAAGGTCATGGTTTAAATTCACCGCCTCTCACCGTCATGCCGTTGACCGTCCCGAGCTCCTCTCTGATGGTGAAGACGTCCAGCAGGGCCTGGGTTGGATGTTCCCCGACGCCGTCGCCTGCATTGATCACTGGCTTACGGCAGTGACGGGATGCGTTCTGTGTGCCACACGGGGAAATATTAATATTTAACTGGCTCACAGGTGATCAGTGAACTCATGCAATGAGCACAGCATCAATTTAAGGTTTTAGTCCAGTTCTCGTTAGCACACAGGTTCTGTTTGAGAACTATCTGGTCGGTCCTGAGGTCAGATGATCCATTTTACAAGCAGCACTCGCCTTTTTTATGTTTTCAAAGGTTCAGTGACGCAAACTGTTCCTGTTCAGATTTGGTTTTTAAGCCGGAGTTCTGAGGCTTTTTTTTTAAAGTTGTGTCTTCTGTTTGAAAAGTCCCATTAAAAATGTTATATGAAGTTTTCAGTACAGAATGGGATTTACTTGAAACCTCAAGTATAGATCGTAATATATATATACATACACACACACACACATATATATATATATATATATATATATACATACACATATACTGTACTGTATATATATATATACTGTATACACAATATTACAACAAAAAAAAAACGACTCCATCTTTTCTTAATGATGGTCGAGTAAAAAGTTGTTCAGTGGATTTGTTGCATTTCTAAACTCGAGCACATTAGTTAACTTTAATTAGACGTTGCAGAACTCTGCCAACCTGAGACCCACCTCGACAGCTCCAGGCGTCGGGTGTCGAAGAACCAGGACGTCGGCGTAGCAGCTCATGGTCTGAACGGAGTCCGCCAGAGATTCTCCTTTCTGCGAGGACGACGTGGACTCGCTGAAGTGGACGACTGAGCCGCCCAGACGCTGCATGGCTGCTGCGAAGGAGCTGCTGGTGCGAGTGCTGACCTCATAGAACATGGATGCCATCACTTTACCCTGGATAGAACGAGCTGGACGTTAAAAAGAAGCACTTTGAAAAGTAAACCACAAAGACCAGGGTCGTGGTCACGAACTGTACCGACATGCATGCTTTCCAGAAATAAAGGAAAAACTTGGAGATACCTTCAAGATTTCGACGCTTCGTTCCTTCTGAACCATCAAACGCAGAGTGTGGGCGACATTAAAAAGGTGTGAGATCTGAAACATAAAGTGCAGAAATTGTATAATTTAAAGTAAATGGACCTTTCTGTGGCTCTGCGCGTTTAAATATCCGGCCATTATTGTGAAGCACCTGCTCTTTGCTAAACTGGCGGACGGTCAGGATGTGCTGTCCCACCAGCGGGTGCAGCAGAGGAGACATCTGTAAATGTGACACCTGGGACGGAGCCGTCAGTCTGGGCTCGGACAGAGGAGACAGCAGCCTGGACAGAGGTGGAGGATGGCTGTAGCCGTCACCGGCGCTGGCTAGTGGGAGCATGGTCATTTCTACAAGAATGAGAGTCACACGGCGGAGATTATTTAATGCAATAAAAGCAATAAAGTGTTTTTTTTAATTATTTTTTTATTATCATCTCGTAATAAAGGATTACGAGTTGTAGTACCTGGGGGTAGTCCGGGATCAGAGGAGCGGTGGGTGCGAGGCGGCAGCAGAAAACGTGACTCTCCAGTAGAGCGACGAGGACTCGGAGGTCGAGTTCGGACGTGGCCCTCGCGAGGAGGTGTTGGTCGCGCTCGCTCTGGAGACTGGTTTAAAAACACAAGCAACATGAAATAAGCCCCGGCTGGAGCTAAATAATGACGTTAGATCTCTGGTTTTTAGTACCACTGGGAGTTCTTTAACAGGTTCAGAAGGGGGAATCAGGGACGTGGACCAAGTCTTTACATCTTCACCATAACCAGGAGGTACCAACACCTACAGGAGACAGATTTGTAAGAGTTCTCCTACAATAGTTTTTAACAAAGATGCATCAGATGTGGAACAGAGTGCTGACCTGGCTGTCGATGTAGGCCACCTCTCCTCGGAGGACCACACGGCGGACTTTACCCTTCACCTTCATGCCTTGGAAAGGTGTCCACTTGGATTTGGTGAACTGCATGGCCTGAGGAATTACCCACTCCTGCTCCAGATCCACCTGAACAAACAGAATTGTGTGCGTCAGGGCTGTGCCATATCATAAGGCTGCCTAACTTTTTATGTTTCGACATTTTTACCTCCACATAGGTGTTTTCCTGGACAGGCAGGTTAAAAATCTTGCGTGGGTTGTCATAAAGACGTTTGATAATATCATCCAGAGTCAGGCGTCCATCGCTGACAGCGGTCAGAAGCAACGGCAGCATCGTTTCCAGGCCAGGGTAACCGGGAGGAGGACGTACAGAGTTCTTCTCCTCTGCAGAGTGAGGAGCTAAACAGGAAAAATTAGCGGATGAAGCTGGTTCCTTCACCAGGTGACTGAGAGCGTGCGCTCACCAACCGTGATCCGTAGCGAAGCAGTCGATAACGTCCAGGTTTTCCCAGAGTGCTTCCATGTCTTCAAGGGTTCCTAACATGGGTCGAACCTGCGCCCGTCCCTCACCGATGTCCGAGACGTTGTCCTCACACAGGAAGAGGTGATGAGGAGCTACCTCGCACGTCACCTGGATGCCCTTCTGCTTAGCTGCTCGGATTATCAAGATCTGACACAACAGTATAAAAAAGTGACTACAAATAAAACAAACAGATTTGGTCTATAAAAAAAAAGAGTTCTTTACCTCCTCCTTTTTGGCCACGTGGCAGATGTGAACCGGCCGCTGGTAGAGCTGAGCCACCATCAGAATCGCAGCCACCGTCTGCTTCTCGGCGTGAGCCACAATGGGCATCTGCTTGGGCCACTTCTCAAAGTGCTTTAAAACAAACGCAGCTGGGTTGGTTGGAGGTCCCATAATGACCAGAAGTTTCATTTCCATGTCAAATTTGGTAAAAACTTGTTCCATTACTGTAACAATTAGGGAAAATATTCAGAGATTTGTGCAACACAGTAACCAATATGCAGGTACTAAACACTAAGTGCTGGTAATATTTTGTGCAGCAGCTGTGGCTGAGTGGTTAGAGCAGTCGTCCTCCAATGCAAGAGTTGAGAGTTCGATTCCAACAGCAGTCACATGCTGAAGTGTCCCTGGGCAAGACACTGAACCCCTCATTGCCTCCGATTTGTGTCCCATCAGTGTATGAATGTGATAAAGCTCTGATTATTCTTTGTATAGATCTAGTAGATGCTGTATGAACGGGTAAATGAGGCACAGATTGTTGTAAAGAGCTTTGAGTGTCATTATAAGATAGAACAGTGCTTTATAAGTTCAGTCCATTTACCATTTATTTTAGTGCACTGCAACCTTTTTACTTCATTTTACTTTTATCCTGTATTCATCATTAGAAAGATGTGATGCATCACACTGTGAAAAACTGTGAATCATAACCCTGGCATTGGTCAAAAATATATATTTACAGAAAAGACTGGTTTTAGAATAATGCTAAGATTCTAAGAGCCTTTCAGAAGTTCCCCTCAGAATTGGGTGTATAAAAAATTGGCTGCAATATAAAAAAATGAAATAAAAAAAGTGTTTTAAAAATAGAGCTGATTTATTATTATTATTATTATTTTTTTTTTTTGCATTTGTGATCCTGTATAAAAACGTATTAGTTAATGCAAACCTCCATCCAGAGAGAGACGTTGTCCATTTTGAGCGTGGAGTACGTGTCGTTCAGGTACATCTTCAAGCCGGCGGTCTGGGTGGCGATGGACGCCAGGGTGGTGGCATTGTCGGAAGAGGCGCCCACATACAAAGCGTAGTCACAGCGGCAGCCCGCTTTGGCCAACTGGTGACAACAAATATTTATTATTACGTTTTCATATGTCAAACTGAAAAGAAGAGGATTGTTCTAAAATATCTGTACCTTCTGTACGAGTGTCAGAGTGTTGACGTCCGTGATGGCAGGAGACGTGTTGGGCATCGCACACACCAGAGTCACACCTCCTGCCAGAGCGGCGGCGGTCCCAGAGGAGAAGTCCTCCTTGTAGGTGGCACCCGGCTCACGCAGATGAACATGGACGTCGATCAGACCTGAAATCGAGTTGACCAATAGTATACTAAAGATTCAGCAAGAGTAATTACATTTATCTTTATCCTACGTACAACCTTTTACTTCCTTCTGAAGAGTTTGAGAGTTAAATGTAAACATTTAGGACATTTAAAATGTGTAAAAACTTATTTAACCTCCTGTTCAATCAATGTTTTGTTTAATTTTAAATGAGAGAACTCACCAGGCAGACGGACGAGCGTCTGAGACGTCATGCTGTCGATGTGAGTTTTCACCGGCGGAGCTCTACCAATCTGACGAAGAGCCTGCAAACACGTTCCTCCATAAAACTCAGCATCCGCAGCAGGTACCACTGTCACCATCAGCACATTTTAGGAAACGATAACCGTCACGTTCGTGATACATTTTAAGTATCAGTTCCTGCCCAAACGTCATAAATGTCCTGGTTCTTTTCTGAAGGATGCAGGAAACAAGTCAGCTGCGCTCTGACGATGTTTATTTTACTTTTGTGCTTCTCACATCAGCAGCAGAACTTTATGATGCAACATTACATCAGCAGCAGCAGTTAATAGCAGTAGTAGGTTAAAAACCTTTAAATAAGCAAAAACAACAAATAAAACACTCCAGCAACCACTGAATTGTTAGTCAAAAACCCTTCAAAAGTCTAATATTTTGCACAACTAAACTCTCTTACAGGAATCTGTTATTAGTTACAAATACTACCGGTAATTTAGATTAAAAATAATATTCTGTTCCCATCACCGTCAAATAACTAAAATAATTTACTCCCTAAACACTAAAAAATCCCAAATTACTACAATCTACTCAAAAGAATTTAGCGCTATTGGGACAACGACGTCACAAAGTCCTTGTTCGTTTGTCCTACCGTTGACGTCTTCCGTCTGTTGAACCGTGAGATTTTTCAGCGTCTTAGTTTTTTTTTTTTTTTTTACCGCTCAATGAAAACGATCCACTCAAATGTTCCTCCTCTTTCTGTCTTGATTGCTCACTTTTAATTAACGCCACCAGGTGCACCTGGTGCGTCGCCCATTCACATCTGCGTTCCTGCTACGTCAGTGTTTTTGTTCAGGCTGTAAAGTCGGTCCTGACACAACAATAATTTACCTGGACAAAAAGTTTGGTGCATTTGATGTCGATGATGAGCGGGACGGAGTAGTCAACGGCCATACGCCTGGTCCGGTAACCTTTGGTGACGAAAGAGGACAGCCTTCGACCGCCGCTGTTCCTCATGGACAGGTTGATGACCAGGTCGAAGTGGTTCTCCTCCAGGTAGTCCATGATGCTGCGCTGCCTCTCCTTGTTGGGACACTGGTTGTCCTCCTCCTCAAACGGCCAATCCACTGCCATCACCTGGAGACCAAGGAGGTTCAGGAGATGAGAATCAAGTTGTCTTTATTCACAAAAATTATCCAAAAATTAAAAGTCAGTTACACCGCAGTGTGATGTTATGAAGCCAGAACGAAGATTTTAGAAGTTTTAAAAGAAACACCTCATGTTTTACTGCAAGGCACTAAAGTCAGGGCTAAAAACTGATTTACACTTTATAGAAAATTTTCAGTGTGGGTTGAAAAATTATGTGCCGCTACAGTTCATACTGGCAGCTTTCATTCTACCAATATCTTTTTATATGCTATAAGAAATGTACAGTTGTCCCTCGTTTATCGTGGGGAATCCGTACCCTGATGCAATATTCTAAATTTCAGCTCCCTGCTTCCTCTGCTCTTTGCCACCTGTAAGCACTATTGGCCACGCCCACTTCTCCGGTCTGCACGTTGAACAGCTGCAGTAGGAAGTTTATCCTGCAGAAAGGGTTGCACAAAGGTGCAGCAGGTGCTAAAAAATTTAAAATAATCTATTTTAAATAAAAATCCCATGCCGATCGTGCGGCTCATCCATCAATCTTCCAGTTGTGTGTCATGTCCAATCTTATTTTGAAAAACCGCCATCAAGGGAGTCCGCGATAAAAACCGCAACGTAGCGAGGGACTACTGTAATGGCGGCATGGTGGAGCAGTTGGTAGAGCTGCTGCCTCTCAGCAAGAAGGTTGCTGGTTCAAACCTGAACCTTTCTGGGTGTAGTTTGCATGTTCTCTCCATGCTGCATGGGTTTTCTCCAGGTACTCCAGTTTCCTCCCACCGACCAAAAACATGCATGTTAAGACTGATGGTAACTCTAAATTGTCCCTGGGTGAGAGAGAGAGTGAATGGTTGTTTGTCCCATTTGTCTCTGTGTCCCTGTGATGGACTGGAGACCTGTCCAGGGTGTCCTCCACCTCTCATACAGTAATAGCTGGATATGGTTACCAGTGACCCACCGCGACCCACAAAGGAAGAAGTGGGTAAAGATAATGGATGGATGTTTTGATAAGAAAGGAATTAGAGAAGATGAAAGACATTTTAAGAGTTTTACCTTGACTCCATGTTCTGTGTAGAAGTCAGCAGTCCCCATGCTGGCATACAGGTCGTATCCCAGTGACTCCAGGGCCTGAACGGTGGGCAGCAGCTCGCTTTTGTTCTACACAAAGTCAAATCAAAACAATCCAGATCATCAATAGAAGAAAAAAGACAAATTTGATGCAGATTGGTTTTCCTCATGTTTATTTCTTATCAGATATAAGGGCCCATTTCATACCGAGCCTATTTGAGTGTCATATATGTTATATACAGTATTGAAATCTGGATTTGTTTACTTTCAGTTTGTTTAAAACAGATCAGGCAATCAAGATGACGTTTCCACTTTACTGTTATTTACCCAACTAATTCATAGATCAAATGTTTTTATTTGGATGCAGCTTTATTGTGCTGCGTTTGGGATATTCATTTAGGACAAGGAGGCAATGTGCTTTAAAAAATAGAATATAAAAGCTGCATCTAAAATGTTGGGCACTTAAAGCTGTGAGAACAAATAATGCATTTTCTGTGTAGATGAATGTATCAAACATGAATCATGGTAGGTTTGTAAAAATCTGCAGTGTTCATGAAAACATTTAACACAAGCAGCTGCTACATTTTTACACATTTTTATCTGATTTATTTCTGCCAGTTATTCCTTATACGTTTGTTTGGATGTCAGTAAAACGTTGCCGTCGTACTTTATAGCTGCCGATGGAGAGCAGGATGTTCTTTTTAGGGATCTTGAAGCCGGTGGAGAGCATGGCCTTGAGGTACGCTTCGTATCTGTTCTCCCCAAAACAGGCCACTTCTCCGGTGCTGGTCATCTCCACCCCGAGCACCACGTCAGCTCCAGCCAGCCGGGAGAAGGAGAACTGAGGAACCTGGAGGACGGGCGATACTTGATTAATGGTGAAACACAAAGGTGTGAAGTGAAAGCAGAGCCAACGGTTCTAGTCTAAGTTCTCACCTTCACTCCCACAATCCCTTTTCCACTCATGAGACCGACCGTCTCCACTTCAACTCCCATGATGGCCTGCGTTGCCAGGGCAACAAGGTCGACTCCCAGCGTCTTGGATACAAAAGGGAAGGAGCGGGAAACTCGGACGTTGCATTCAATCACCTTCAGCTGGTCATCCTGGAAAGAAAATCATTATCACAACATTAATGGGTTTTTTTTGTTTTTTAATATGTTGAACCAAATCATCCTGTAGCTTCCAGATGCTCATATTTAAAAAAGGCCACATCTGTTATTTATCAAGATTTAGGTTCCCAGTTTCTATTTGAAACTATACAAACACTTTTATAGTCATAATAAATAAAAACACTTTGTCAAACCATCGGGCGGGAAGAGAAAGATAAGAATATTGTAACGTTATAAGTAAACAATTCTGTAAATTAGAGTTTAAAAATGTTGTATCCCAGTTGCTCAATTCGTTCATCATCTTTGAGTCGGTGTGATCAAAGAATTAGTGACAGGATTTTTTTTAATTTAAAGATAATTCAAGTGTTTTTTTTTTTGTTTGTTTTTTTAACACCCCAGTTCTCTATTTGACTTTTTGTGTGTGTGTGTGTGTGGGGGGCGCCGCCTAGGCCGCGGCGCAATGGCCTCGATCACCATAGATTAGGCTTGGGCCTCCTATTTTTAAGAAATATAAAAACTAGAAAGCATAGTTTCTTCAAATGATACGGGTGGTCAGTTTACATTAACGTATAGGGCGGCGGCCATCTTCGATTTTTTTGCAGCAACCCAGTTTTCTATAGGTACATTACTCATGTCTAGAAGCAGCGACACACCAAGCTGGACGTCGGTGCCACACTTATTTTCATTCAACCTTTATTTAGGCAGGTTAATCCCATTGAGCCTCGAGGACTCATTTACAAGAGAGACCTGGTTAAGTCATTGTGTTTAAAAAAAATTTTATTCAAATATTATCTTTAGTTTTAAAGAATATCTACATCTTGTGCCAGGAAAAACAAACACTTGTTTATACTATTTTCTAATAATCCTTCAGCTAAAAAGTTGTCGTTGTTAAACCCTCAGATGCCATCAGCACACGTGCGCATTTTTATCAAGATCAGCTGAATAAATTCCTGTAATGAAATATTTCTATAAGTGGAATTAAAAGTCCAAACCATTCTCACCTTGGCAATGAGCTGCAGGTTAAAGGGTCCGGTGACCTGCAGCTCCTGGCCGATAGCATGAACAATCATCATGATCCTCTCCAGGGTTTTCTGATTGAGATCCTGAGGCGGCGTCACCAGCGTGGCATCACCAGAATGAACACCGGCGTTCTCCACATGCTCAGAGATCGCAACTGCTATCACCACCCCGTCACAGGCGACTACGTCTACGTCTATCTCCTGTTAAATACACATACTTTACAGATGCACTAAACTTTTCAGCTGTAGTTGATTACATTTATGGTGACTTAATTGTAACAATATTCATAAACGTAAAAAAAACAAAAAAAAAGGTGGATAATTGATGTTTAACTCACTTTGGCCTCCTGAATGAACTTGGAGATGACCACAGGATGTTCTTTGGACACAGCTACAGCACTGCTCAGGTACTTTACCAGGTCACTGTCACCATAGGCGACGTTCATGGCAGCTCCGCTGAGAACGTAGGAGGGCCGGACCAAGCAGGGATACCCGACAGTCTCACAAAACTTCACTGCAGACTGCAGGAGGAAAAACAACAACCTAATTTATAACTCTGCAATAAACCGCTGCAGGGAAAACGAGCATAAACAAACCAGAGAGCAGCGTGACTGCTGAGTGCAGAATGGCTGCTAAATTTTGTTGACTGGGATAAAACAGTTTTTAAAGTTGTGCTGGTGAAGATTTTCTGTCATCCAGGACATGATAAATTCAAAAAAACCTTTCAAAACAAAAACAACTGGACTTTATTTGTAACATAAGATGTTCTGCTCTTCATCCGAGGAGCTTTCTCAATTCAAAGAGCAGTGAGTGTGGGGTTCAGTTTATAAAGGCTGAGTGACATAAGATACACACATACATAGGGGTTTCTTAGGGTCTTTGTTACTTTAATTCACAGATGAGGCCCATCTGTTCCCATCAGGTGTGAAAAACAGCTGGGAATCAGTCTTAAAGCTGCATTATACGTTTTAAAACAGAAAAACCTTCTCTTAACATATGGAAGCAGTTATGTTCCATATTTCAAATTAAAATGGATTCATAGAAATGCTTTTTAGTTTCAAAATAAAACTGCATGTTTTGACTCAATAAAATTTAAAATGAATAATCCAAACTGAAGTTTAATTTTCGTCTTCAAGACTGCTCAATTTGTAAATTAATTAAAATGATAAATAAAATAACGTTTAATAAGGTGTGAGGTGTGATTTAACAATTTACATACTGTGTGTTTATCTTATAACCTGAACCCCACACTCTCTGCTCTTTGAATTGAAAAAGCTCCTCGGATGAAGAGCGAAACGTCTTCTGTTACAAATAAAGTCCAGCTGTTTTTGTATGGAAAGTTTTTTGAAGTTGTTAAAGTTAAAACAAGCCGAACGCAGCAAAGCAGCTAAAAGGAGCAAAGCGTCCATCCAATATCTTTACCCCAGTGTCTTCTCTACCATTACACAAGCAGGGTGCCCCACCCTGTCAACAAAACCAACCACCCGCCTCAACAACTGCCCAGTCCCGGGCTGGAATTTGAATCAACAACCT
Organism: Hypsolebias longignatus; assembly: GCA_031762435.1. Classification (NCBI taxonomy): domain Eukaryota; kingdom Metazoa; phylum Chordata; class Actinopteri; order Cyprinodontiformes; family Rivulidae; genus Hypsolebias; species Hypsolebias longignatus. The sequence continues at coordinate 30,141,007 of JARVGV010000192.1, read as the reverse complement.
TCTCACTGAGAGGCAGCAGCTCTACCAACTGAGCCACTGTTCTAAACCTAAAATCAGCTAAATGGGCCCCGCTCTGTACCTCGGTGTCGGAGAGCTCCTTCCACAGCGGCTGGCTGATGCCGATGGTGTCCAGCATTCTAGAGAACTTGAACCTGTTCTCCGCGCTGTCAATGAACTCGGGCGACGTTCCCAGGATGCGACACTGCTGGCGATGCAACGACATGGCGATGTTGTTGGGCAGCTGCCCCCCCATAGAGAGGATCACCCCCTCTGGGTTTTCCTTTTCATAGATATCCATCACCACCTAAGACCAGCACAAACATTTTTTTTATCTCAGTGAATAAAAAGGCTAAACAAAAAGTTAAACTTTGTAGAAACAAAGTACCTCAAAGGAGATCTCGTCGAAGTAGAGACGATCACACATGTCGTAATCTGTACTGACCGTCTCTGGGTTGTAGTTCACCATGATGGTTTTATAACCCATCTGCAAATGATGCCACAAAACACAAACATCCAAATATCTGATTAATTGGCTTCAACCACAAACAGTGCAAAATAAATAAATAAATAAATACAGGTAGTCCTTGGTTTACGATTTTTCACGTTTACGACCGCCCCCCCCAGTGACGTCATCGCGCCGTACGTTGCCTTTTTTATGCAGCATTTTATATATTTTTCGTTTTTTTTTTTAGGGTATTTTGTTAGCTAACTGCTTGGAAACACATTAAAAAACATTAAAACGGCCGTTC
>JARVGV010000192.1:30088147-30113087 GCA_031762435.1 Hypsolebias longignatus | reverse complement strand
ATGATAATTGTCCAATAGCCTCCACAGCGCCCCCTAGAATATTTTAAAACCTCAGCCCCAAGCCATTTTTGGCCCGAAAATTCTGAAACTCAGTATCTTCTCAGGACCTACGAAAAAGTCTCTTTGAGCACTGGTCCAAAACCAACAGGAAGTCGTCCATTTTTGGTCAAAAGGTCATTTTCTGGTGTTTTGAATGAGGGATTTGAACAAACTCCTCCTAGGAATTTTAAAGGATTGCCTTCAAACTTGGTTAATATGCCCTTAACACATTGGACAGTAAGAGTTATCAACAGCTTGCGTTTTTGTTTATGCTAAAGGGGTGTGGCCAGGCCTCAAATTTGCGCTTCATGCCATAAATTTCAAACTGCTATGACTTTCACAATGAAAGACCGAAATGCACCAAACTTGGCATGAGTCATCCCTGTTGGATGCGCAACAATCCTTTGTGGTCACATTGTGATGTCATTGAAGCCCCACCCCCTCAGAACAGGAAGTCACTTTTTTAACTTGGAATGCTCCCTCTCTGACACCCTTAAACTAATCAGGATGATCCTGTGTTAGAAGACATATAATAAGTTGATCTGACTTATTTTAAGTTACAAACAGTTTTCGCTGAAGGATGTAGGCGTGGTGGCGTGACGATCTCAGATGTGATGCCATCGTCATACGTTTGGCTCTAAATTCCACAGATTTGAACCGAGGTGCACCAAAATCGCAAAGATTGATCACTATCCACCACTTCAACAGGCATATATGATAAGTGGCCAATACTCTCCACAGCGCCCCTTATATCATTATTACAGTTATATCTCACTGATACATTATCCAATCTGGACGAGATTTAGTGTGCTTCATCACTGAGTACTTCTACACACATTGATATTGTGGTTTAACATATGACTCTACTGCACCCCCTACATTATTCAAACTGTTATATGTCATTGATAGATCATTCAATCTATTCCACATTTATTGTGCATCATCTGTGGGCACTTCTATACACATTGGTATGGTTGTTTAAAATTTCACTCCAGTGTGCTCCCTACAATATTCCAACAGTTACAGATCAGTGCGATATCATCCATTATGCACCACATTTATTGTATGTCATGAGTCAGCACTTCTGCACACATTTCTATTGTTTAACTTTTGACTCCAGTGCGCCCTCTCGATAATTCAAACTGTTATATGTCTATGACAGACCATCCAATCTGTTCTAGATTTATTGTGCCTTATCTGTGGCCGCTAATAAACATATTGATGTGGTTGTTTAACATTTGACTCAAGTGCACCACCCACATTATTCCAACAGTTACAGATCAGTGATTCATCAAACGATCTGCACCAAATTTATGGTGCTTGATCAATGAGCACTTGGAGAAAAACTTGTATTGTTGATTCATGACATCACTTAAGCTCCACACAGTCACAAAAGAAACTCATGATTATTGGGTCACTCTTCCAGCTTCCGCCTGTGTAACATACAAGACTGAAACTGTATTTGCTAACTGTTCTGGGCAAACGGGTGCGGGATGGGCACGAGATTGTTCGAGGTGGCGACCGAGCTGGAGCTCCAGCGGTCGCAACAATAAGGCCGGAGCGGCGCTAAGCTGCGAGGGCCTCAATGATGCTTGCAGCTTTAATTGTTATTATTATTATTAATTAGTAATATGATTAACATTAATTATTCATGTTAATTATTATATACTTAAATATTAATAATTATTAAAATATTATTAATATTTGATAGTGATATTACTGATTTTAATCTGATCAATTTTGATTATTAATCATTGATATTTAATGACAATTAATAAATTAACAATGTATTAATAATTACTAATATTAATAATTAATAATTATATTGATTATTAATATTTATAATAGCTTATAATTATATTTATTATTAACAATAATTTAATAATAAATAGGCAGTCCCCATCAAAGTTTCACCAGGAACTTTGTAGTTGTTTGTTTATTTCTGTTGTTGATTATAGTTTATTTTTATACTAAAACTTCAAAGACAACTTTGGTCTCTTTATTCAGATGAATATTCATGTGTTGTGGTGTAAAACTCCCTGTAATTAACGGATTCTACTTCAGTGACTGATTCTGATCATTAAAGGGTGAATGCATTAAGTTGTTGGTCAGTAAACTGACCAGCTGGTGCCAAACTTTAATGAATGAAAAATAAATAAAACAAATGTTGTAGAGTTGAGATAGAAAATGTATCACCCTTCTTCCTCCATCTCACACTTCGTTATTGCTACAAGCTTCTACCCTGAGGCTGTTAGACTCATGAATCCCTAGTCAGGATTATCATTGTGAAAATTACTGTGAAAAAAAATCACTGTAATGCCGCTTGATTGTTGATCTGTGCTGCTCATCTCATGCTGCAGATTTATTTCATGTTGCTGTATTCATTCGTCCTCATCTGCTCACACAGACTCATGTTTGTGCTGCTGTTTTTAGCACATTGTTTTGTACTAGTAGTGCTTAGTGTAGTCTTAGTTTATTAGATCATGTCTTGGATCTTATTACTGTTTTTATTTACAATTTGTATTTTGGATGGATGTAACTGGGACCTTGTGTACATAGTTTCGTTCTACCTCATGTACCACATGTGATGTGAATGATAGTAAAGACACCTTGACCATGAGAATTGAAAGAACAAATGATCTTTCATAGCACCCTCAGTAAAACGCTTAGCCCCTCCTTAGCACCTGCAGAAAAATATCTCTGGAGCCGCCACTGGTGTGTGTGTAATAAAAATTGTACACTAGTGCACAAAAAAAAGGCAAAATTCCATCTACATTTCCTTACTTTAATTCTATTTAAACCATGTTTCTCAAGTTTGTGTAAATTCAGGTGTTTTAAAGACATTTTAACTTTAATGCACTTTATTAACACAGCCTCACGTCAGCACTATTTGTGTTGATAGAGAAATAAAAAACATCAACATTGAACTTATTGTGTTCAACACTACTCATCTAAATGAAGTTTCTCATGAAGCTTGAGGACAATAAGTTGTGGGGTTTAAAAGACATGTCAACTTTAATGCACCTGAACACACAGCGTCTCACACCTGCAGTGTCTTACAGCATCACAGTTACTGCTAAGTTAAGATGCTACAGACGTAGCGCTCTACTTCTCTCAAGCATCCCAACAAGAATATATGTTTATGATCAATCCCTCTGGTCAACAACTTTCCACACTAAGCTCGCTATACTAGCAACACAGAGATGTCTCCACTCCTCCACCTGTGAGCGATCTGTCAAGGGAGGAGACAAAGAGAAGAAACGCTGCTGCTGCTGAAATTGAGGTAACCAGGAAAACCTGGAGTGGAGTTTTAGTGGATTGAGTATTCTATTCATCAAGTGGAATGGATTTGTTCATGCAGAAAGAGAAACTGTGCCTTCTGAACTACAATTATATAAGTGTGTGTGTGTGTGTGGGGGGGGGGGGGGTGTCCAAATGAACATTATTTGAATGTGGGGAACACATGATACGTCCCCTCCATATATGATGGTTGTGACACCTATGTTAGGACACCTTGAAGGTACAAGTCTCACCTTTCACCTTCATCTGTTGGTTTGGACTTTTAACATGAATGAACAGGAACAAACGATGTGCAGCAAAACTACTGGTATAGCCCTACACAACCTCACTGACCTACACAACCTCACTGACCTACACAACCTCACTGATCCACACAACTTCACTGACCTACACAACCTCATTGACCTACACTGACGTACACAACCTCACTGACCTACACAACTTCACTGACCTACACAACCTCATTGACCTACACAACCTCACTGACCTACACAACCTCACTGACCTACACAACCTCACTGACCTACACAACCTCACTGACCTACACAAGATGAGGTCAGTGAACAAGTCTAGGCTGATTCTGGCAGATCCTGATCATCACTCCATGGTGAGTTCAGGTTGCTTCCATCTGGACACAGGTGTCTGCTTCACAGACGTTGGAGGAATAGACTGAAAAACTCATTCATCCCTGTAGTGATAAGGCTTCTCAATGAACATTGATGACTTCCATATTATTATTTTAATGTCTTAATGTTTTGTGTAGTATGGATGTTTTATATCTCTACTGACTGTGAAGCTTATTGCCCCTCAGGGATAATAAAGATACCTGAACTTGAACATAGTATTGTCCACAGGCCACTTCCAGCCTGTGGGTGACCAGTCCAGTCCACCAATGAGTTCTTAAATTTTTATCTTTGGGGGTTCTGGGTTTGGTTGGGTTCTGTTTACTGCATTTATGATTTAAACACATTTAAAAGGTAACATATCATTGTAGTACTTGGTTTATTTACATAATGACTTTAACTGCTGAATGTCCGGCCCCTGAGCTGCTGGACTTCAGTAACTGTGACCCCCTGAGCAGGTTAGTTGAATAGCCCTGGTATAAAGTATACATCATTTCATCTGTGGGCTATTTAGAAAAAGTATTATAATTATATCACCAAGAAAAATATTATTTTGTTTACGTTCATTTTACAAAGTAATAAATCTGATGGAGTCTACACCTGATTGTTTTGGGAATCTCTTTTTTCCCACGACGACAAGCGTTAAAAGCCAAAGAACATGGGTGGGTAGTTAAAAATAGACGATGAAGAGGCCCGTCTGTTTTTTCCCTGCCTCGACTGGCTGGGAAAGAGGAGACAGGATAGAGAACAAACACAAAGAGGATGGTCCATGTGTACAGTAGTTTCTATTGGAAAAAAGACAAAGGATATAAATACCGTAATCGCAAATAGAAACATGGAGAGTAGAGCCAGTAAAGACGGCAGCAGAGTGAGGAAACGTGGTCAGAATGTGAGGCTCAGCTGGAACTGTCACGATCTGGTGGTTTAGTGTCGAACCCAAGTGCAGGCTTACCATGGAGACTGTGATTTACAAAAAGAAAGAGTTTATTACTAATTTTAAAAAAGGCTGACAGGGCAGCAAACAGACATTAAACACTGGGGACATGGAGGGAAGTCAGAACATGACAGGATGAGGCCCAGACTACAAGCAACACACAGACTCAGACTTAAATAAGGACGTTAATGACAGACAACACCTGGAAGGATGACAGGTGGTGGAGGTAAGAGCTGATTACATGAGAATAACAGAGGAGCAGGAACAAACACAAGAGGGAGACACACACAAGAGAACACAATCCTCACAGGAACACTTTCCCACATTATATTTTCTGTTAGTTGTCTGGAGGACAAACGGGACGCTTCGTGCTTTACCTTTTAGTCACTTGGTTTTAGTTCTAGAAGAGACACGAGTCCAGACAATGGGAAGCCATTTTACATCCCAGCACTGACCTCCTCCTCTAACTTCATTTATCATCAGACAGTTTTTAATTCTCTATCATTCCTCTCTCCATCTTTATTTCTCTCTGTTGTGAGGAACCCTTCACATCTGGATTCTCTGTCGTTAATAATGCACATGCTGTTCGCCGGGCTTTGCCTCCATTTGCATGAATCCCAAAATCCGGGAAAGAAGCGGTTTTCCCTGCAGAGGCTGATATTAACGAGAGAAGAGAGAGGAGTCAAACAGAAGGACTGTTTTTCTTTCATGACCTGTTCATTAATCTGATGCAATGGTTCAGAGAGAGTTGGTAATAAAGTGTGTGAGCGCTCAGATGTTTGCGTTCCTCAGAGCTCAGATTGCAGCGTGTGTGGAAGCCAATTAGTCTAAAGCTGTAATTTATCTCGAGTCGTTAAGTTTGCAGGTTTCAGAGCTTCGATCTGCCTCCTCTGAACCCCGTGCGCTTCTCTTTGTACTGCCGTTCTCTGCAGCGTTTCTTCCTCCTGCCTGACTTCTCTCTTCCTCTCCCGCAGGTGTTTCGCTGCTCTTGGTGACGTGTCGACCGTTCGATTCCTCCACCAAACCAACCAAATCGTAGACAAAGTTTCACAGGAAATGGTGCGTTTGGTACGAGTGCCTAAAATAAGGCTCCACTATGTAAAAATCACAATATGGGAAAAGAGAGAAAATGTTTAAGGCTGGTGCTGTTTGTTCTAAAGTTGTGATTTTTATATTAAAGTTTATATTTTAAAGTTTAATGTAGCTGAATAATTTAATGATCGTTTGATTTATGGTTGTCTTGATGACAACAAAGACCAAACATTCAAAGCACAGAAAACCAAACCTTTCTACTTATTATTTATTCAAATAAATCTTTTGGATGAATGTTCTATTTGCATATTAACGAGTGCTGTCTGGATTAAGCATATTCTAATCTGTTTGTCTCTTGTCTTCTCAGGGGGACGGCGGGACGTTGTTTTACAAAGTCCAAGCCCAGGTGGCCATGTTGGACAAGAACTTTAAACTGGCTGAGATGCTTTACATGGAGCAGGTAGCAGATTTCATACAATCTTTATGGACACAAAAGATAAAACCAGATGATGCTTCATAGATTACATTGGTTAGTTGTGTTTAGTCAAAGTATCTTACTGTCAACAAAATCACCTTATTGTGTAAATGCTAACATTCACACTATTGTTGCTCTGTTTAAAGTTTCCAATCAATTATCAAAACTTTTGGCTTGACTGGTAACAGTGTGACATGACAGCTTTTAGCTACTACTATGACATGTTTAGCTTTTAGCTACAGTTGACCTACTGTCATTTTAGCTTTTGGCTTCAATTTAGCTTTTTGTAGCTTTTAGCTATAGTTTTTTCTGGTTTTAGCTTTTTAGATACAGTTATCCTAACATTAGCATTTAGCCGATATTTGCTTAATTTAGCTTATAGCTACAGTTATGCTACATTTATCATTTAGATACTGTTTTGCTAATTGTAGCTTTTTGCTCCAGGTTTTTAGATTAAATTTAGTTAGGTTTATCTTTTAGCTACACTTTTCCTAATTTTATTGTTTAGCTGTTGTTTTCTTTAATTAACCTTTTAGCTGCAGTTTTTCTAATTGTATCTTTTGGCTACAATTAGGTAAAATATAGTTTTTGACATTCGTTTTGTTAAGTCAAGATTTTAGCTATTGTGTTGGTCATTTTAGTTTTAGCTACAGGTATTATTATTATTATTATTATTTTAGCTTTTATTAGCTTGTTTTAGCTTTTAGCTAAGGTATTGCATTTTTACCTTGCTATGGTTTTGCTATTTTAGCAATTGATTCGCTACATTTATTCTTTAGCTGCAGCTTTTCTAGTTGTATCTTTTAGCCAAGTTTTTTCTAATTTAAGCTTTTAGTTAGTTAGTTTAGTTACAGTTTTGACTATTCAGGTTTTTTCAGGTTTTTATTGTGATTTTGCTAATTGTACCTTTCTTTAATTTAAAATTCATTCTTCATCAAGTTTCAGCTCTCATTCAGCTCTCAGTGTTCACAATGAATTCTTGCAGAAGTTTAAGTTTTTCTCATTATTAGTACTGTAGTTGTATTGTTTTAACATTTGCAGATTTAAAGTGGGAAAAACGCCAAATGGGGAACGTCAGTAATTTATGAGACTGTTTCACCGTTCAGCTGATCCTGTCACACATCTTATTCCAAACACCTAGTTTAGTTTATCAAAATGTTTCATCTTCATGATTTACTGTCTGCAGAACGCCATCGATGAGGCCATAGAGATGTACCAGGAGCTCCACATGTGGGACGACTGCATCGCAGTGGCTGAAGCCAAGGTAACGTAAACAGACCTGAACTGACAGCGGGCTCATGCTGCTTTTCATTTGTACTAAGTGTTTCCAACTTGCTTCAAGTTGAAAAAAATCAACCAGAACGCTTCACCAAGTTCAGAATCCCAACTCTGAAATCAAGACTCTAATATAGCTGACTTAAGAAAAGCTGTGGTAGCTGCAGGTTAAAAGTATTTGCTTTTCAGTAATCCAGTCACACACAGTACTGTTAGACCAGCATCAGTGAAGGTGTTGCGACAGGGTTTGAATGAACAGAATGTGGAGAAATGCTGCAGAGGGTCTTTAGCCTGGTCTCTGAGCACTGCAGTTAGAAAGCTGAACCAGTTCTTGACTCTCAACTGGAACATACATGAATCATCATTTCCAGATCTGCACTTACACCTCTGAGGTAAATAAAACGTTGCACTAAAGCAACTTTTCCTGATGGAAACTTCCTCAATAACTTGTTTTTTTCCTCTCTCAGTCGGACTTCAGGAGCAAATAGATTTAGTTTGATAAATAAACGTGTCAGGGTTCCAGGAGGCTGCGGATTAGTGGATTAGTGAGTTCAGTTTGGGATTTTCTGCGTCACAAACTGGTTCAGTTTTTTTACTTGAGTTTGTTTCTGCAGTAGCTCATGCTGGAATTAGAGATCACATCAGAGCACCACCTCTCAATCAGTTCTTTAAAAATGAAGAAAAACAAAGTCAAAGTTTCAAAGTATGAAATAAGTATACCGTATTTTCCGCCGTACATGTCGCACCACCCTATAAGTCTCATCAGTCCAAATATGACTAATAGAGTGGAAAAACCCATAAATATGTCACTTCGCCGTATACGTCGCATCTATTACGCATCACTGCTGACAACCCAGAAATGTGGGCCGGTGTTGTGCCAAAAATTGACTGGCTGCCAAATGGTGGCCACGGGAGCATGCACGGGAGGACTTTAACAAGATTAACAGTTAAAAACAATTATTTGTTTGCTTGAAATTATAGCATAGGTGTGTTTCAGTCAAACGTTTGCTTATTAAATGCACTTTGACGATCAAATCAGCTGCATTTCAAAAACTGATACGCGGAAGTAGGCGCGTGCACAGGAGGACTCGCTGTGCATTTCTTCAAAATTTAACAAGATAACCACTTAAAACAATTGTTTGTTTGCACAAAATTATAGTAAATGTGAGTCTCAGTTGAACTTTTACTTAATAAATGCACTTCAATGGTCAAATCAATTTCATTTCTCCGGGGCAACGCAGTGAAATTACCGGTAAGCTGATTTGACTGTTGCGCCAGGCAAGCTGGATGAAGGTGGCAGGCTATGGCAAGCCGATTGCGTCATTAATAGACACTTTTACCTATTACATGACACAAAAGCATGCAATACTACTAGAGTGCCATCTAGCGGCTGAAAATGGTAGTGTTCGATGTTTTCAGTCAGAATGAATGAAAACGGTCATATCTCAGCCAAAATTTGGTTTATAAATATGGGAAAAAATCCATGAATACATCGCTTCAGCATATAAGTTGCAGGGTATGCACATTACCGGTATGCAAAAAAAACGTGACTTATAGGCTGAAAAATATGGTAAATGGTTTATTAAACATTTACTTTTAAACCATCTGCAGGCTCACCCGGAGCTGAACAGCCTGCGTGGGAACTATTATCAGTGGCTGACGGAGACGGGTCAGGACGAGAAGGCCGGCGAGGTGAAGGAGAATGAGGGGGACTTCCAGGGAGCCATAAACCTCTACCTGAAGGCCGGACTCCCAGCTAAAGCTGCCCGTCTGGCCCTGAGCCGTCCAGAGCTCACCAGCAGCGCCGACACCGTCAGTCGCATCGCTGCCAGCCTCATCAAGGGAGAGTTTTATGAAAGAGTGAGTGGATTTTTCTCATAGCTATAAAAAAAAAATTCCTCTTCTTCCTCTCCTTTTCTAACAGATGCCTGCAGAAAAAAAAAAGGCTTTGGTAGAAAAGCAACAGGACTCGTTGTTGATCTGAGTTTCACACCATCTCCCTCCATCTGTCGCTTACTTCTTCGCTCACGTTTTATTCTCAGTTTGTCTGAAAACTCACTTCTCCTCGTTCAGTCGTCTGTGTTTATCGAACAGGTGGTAAAACCTTATGAACGAACAAAGAACAAAACTTTAAATTTGTTTTTGGCATAATCAAACTGAAAGTCAGCTGGTTAGATGTGCTTTAACTTTCTGGGATCTTTTAAGATTGATGATGGTTCCCTTCTCTCCTGATCAGGCAGGAGATCTGTATGAGAAAATCAGGAACAACCAGAGAGCTCTGGAGTGCTACTGCAAGGGAGGGGCTTTCAGGAAAGGTAAATAAGTCTTCCAGTGGACTCGCCAACTTTTATTTGGTTTGATTGTGATTTAAAAAAACATTGAAATCAATTGACAAGTTGTTAAACAAGTGGAGCATTTCTTCAACAAAGTTTCTTCTTCCTGCTTCCCATAGCGGTGGAGCTGGCTCGCGTTTCCTTCCCCGCCGAGGTGGTGAAACTGGAGGAGGCCTGGGGAGACTACCTGGTCCAGCAGAAACAGATGGACGCCGCCATCAACCACTTCATTGAAGCAGGGTGGGTAGTGTCGAACAGGCATGGAGGGACAAAGACTCAAACAGATGGACAGGAGGAGAAAAAAAACAGAACAGATTTAGCCAAAAATGCTTTTGGAATCATCACCAGGACCGTGATCCAGAGATGAGAGGAGATCTCTTTAAATGTGCTCGGCTACAGTCAGATAACCAGAGCCCAGATTATTTTAGTTTCTACAAACTGAAAAATCTTCAACCAAACCGTGACCGCAGGGTGAAAAAAATAAAGCTTTATAGAATACTGAAGTTCAAACCAAACTATAGAAATTCAATTGTCATTAAATGCTGAGAGCTGAATATATTTTCCGAATTGTTCAAGTCAAAAGAAGCAAAAAAAATGTTTTCTTTCGGCTGCTCCCTTCTTCAGCGGTCGCCACAGCGAACTAACACGAAGACTTGGCAATTTTTTGTACTCCCTTCCTGATGTAATCACAGATCACTGAGCTACCACAGCTCTCTGTGTGGAGTAGAGAGCTGCCATCTCGTGCGCCCAGGGGAGCAGATGGTGGGGGTTAAGGGCCTTGCTCAAGGGCCCAGGGTGGAGGCAGGTATGGGTGTTTCACCTCTCCCACCCACATTTTGATGTTGTCGGTTCGTGGAATTGAACCGGCAACCTTCTGATCACAGGCCCACCTTCTCTAACCTCTGTGCCACCACTCCCCAAGTCAAAAAGCTAAAATCAGCAAAATGGTGGCTGAAAACTATTTTTAGTAAGTTGTTAAATGCTAAATCCTGCAGAACCAAATCTAAAAGCTAAACTTCGCAAAACTGTAGCTAAAAGATAAAATTAGCATAGTTGCTAAGAAAAAAGTAGCAAAACAGTAAGTAAAAAATTGTCAAAACATGAGCTAAAAAATAATGTTAACACAATTGTAGCTTATAGCTAATATTGGCTAAACCGGCCCTTTAAGATAAAATTAGCATAAAAGGTTGTAAAACAGTTATTAAAAGCTAAATGTAGCAAAACTATAAATAAAAGCTAAAATTAGTAGGACAATTTTTAAACATTAGCATAGGATAAAAAAGAGGGAGTGTGATTCAGAGAATGTTTTTGAAGCAGTCGAGGAGATTTTAATGAATTTCTATAACGAAAGTTCAATTAAAGTTCCAAAGTTTATGCACAACCATCCAGGTATAAAATCCAACAATGTTCAGTCAGGTCATCTGGACGGTTGCTTTTTTTTGCTGAGACGTTTCAGCCGTCACCCAACAATCTGAGGAGGCACGAAACAAAACTGATTCTCCACCAATAGCATACAAAACACAGTTTACTGGTTATAAGATGGCCTCTGGAGCCCGCCCTCTCCCTCGTCAACTCCTCAGAGGCAGTCATGTCAAAATGGTTCAAAACACCAAAGATCATGCTCAATAGTTAAAAGTTGAATAATTCAAGAATGATAAAAGTTGTAAAAATCATACCACACTATTTCTGATCAAGCAAAACATTTTGATACATGAACAGTTAAATCAATGCAAAGTATTAAAATGTTTTCTCATTTAAATAATGCAGCATTCTGCGGTCACACTATTAGTGTATTCCAGTTAAGGGGTTTCTGTGGAGTCGCCTCACGTCTGTATTCTTTTCTTTTAGCTGCTACCTTAAAGCCATCGAGGCGTCCATCGCTGCTCGCCAGTGGAAGAAAGCCGTCCAAATCCTGGATTCACAGGACGACTCATCTGCAGGGAAATTTTACCTGAAAATAGCTCAGCACTACGCCTCCATGCAGGACTATGAGGTAGGAGGGAAGAGGAGGAAAATATGAAGGAGGAGAGTAAAAGATGAGGACTGAGGAGTGTTGAGTATAATGTAAGAAGTTATAGTTAGGTAACTAAAATGTCGCCTGCTTGTTTGTGTTTGATCAGCAAACAGGACAAAAATACATTTTGGGATTGTATTCTATATTCTCAGGAAACATTCTTCTGCTTGCTATAAAGAGCAGTGAGTTACCTTGAAATGAGTTGTTTTAAAACAATGTTCGGTACTTTTCCAGATTTATTTCTACCTCAGCGTATATTTTTCCCGCACCTCTCCTGGTCTGAATTTTATCTCCATGAAAGAAGGAGACAAAGGAGAGAAACACCTTGATAACTGAATTTGATTCAAAATTCAGTTTTGCCCTTTTAAAAGTTTTTAATTACATGTTTTTAGCAACCGACTGGTGACTGTGTTGTCCTCTTGCTTTTAGATTTATCGGCTGCTTTTGACACAGTGACCATAACATTTTACTTTGTCGTTTGAAACAATGGGGGGTGGGGGGGTCAGCAGTATAGCACTGGACTTTTAGGTCCTACTTAGCTAACCTTGGGGACCACGTGTCCTCTGCTTCTCTTTTGTGTGGGGTCCCACAGGGCTCAGTGTTAGGCCCCCTCCTCTTCACCCTGTACCTGCTCCCTTTTGGCTCTAATTTTAGAAAATACAGTATACAGTATAATGATCTCCTTTCATTGTTATACAGATGATACACAGATTTATGTCCCGCTAAAGAAAAAGGACTCAACTCTCTGGACCCTCTGTTTTCATGCTGAGACTTCCAATGTAGATGTTGGTTCCTTGGCCCAGTACATCAGGTCAACTGTTACAAACCTAGGGGTCAAAGTTGATGCTGGACTAAAGTTAGAAAACTACATCAGAGCTGTTGTTAAAATTAGTTTTTTCCATCTTAGGCAGCTAAAGTGAAGCTGATTCTTTCTCAGCTGCATTTTGAAACAGTAGTTCACGCCTTTGTGACCACTCAACTGGACTACGGTACTGTAACACACTTTATGCAGGAATCAGTGATGCATGTATCTGTCAGCTTCAGAGTGCACAGAAAGCTGCTGCACGGCTTTTAACTGGCACAAAATTATTTTATTTGCTTTTAAAGCTCTTAATGGACTTGCCCCGCCCTATTTGTCTGAGTTGCTACATCCATACACACCCTCTGGATCCCTCAGGTCATGTGATCAGCTGCTCCTCTGTGTGCCGAAGACAAAGCATAAGCTGAGAGTCTGTTTTTAAATCCCTTCTTAAAACCATCTCTTCTCCCTGACCTTTGACACCATCTGTGATGTTGACTTAATTATTTTAATAATTCTTTATTGATATTGTTATCTTTATTTTATGATTGTTTTATTATGTGTACTGCACTTTGGTCCTGTGGGTGTTTAAAGTGCTCTATAACTAAAACTGATATGGTATGGTATGGTATGGTATGGTATGGCATGGCATGGCATGGCATGGTATGGTATGGTATAAACCTGAAGAAACAATAATTTTATGAAAATACATTCAAGGATTACATGGAATATAGAAAGTGTCGCTCCTAATGATGATCTCAGAAATACAGTACATTAAGCCTTTTGGTGTTTTTGTGTTTATCGTTTTGGTGTTGTGACTCATCTTTACTGAGTTAGTTCACTTACATCACATTTATCTGCCTTATTTCAGCAGGAAGATGCTAAATGGACAAAGTCAGCAACTTTACTCAACATGAGGACAGGATCCACTCTTATGTCACACAGGGACTTTTAAAGTCTTGATTTTGAAGCTTAAATTATTATCAATTGATATTTTGCAACTTGCAAAAAAAAACAATTTGTGTGTATTTCTCTGAGGATTATGTGCAGTTATTTAGATTCAGACGCACACATTAGTACTCAGGTCTACCTCCGTGCAGTGTGGAGTCGTTTGCTTGAACGTACTTTGGCTTGAAGGACAATTCAGCAATTGTGTGTTGAATTTAAAAGTTGCTTAACTACCAGAATCTACAGTGCCTGACTGATGAAATCACACAGGTAATGATATAAGCCCAGAGTAAGACGCACAGAACAGGAAGGCGTGCGATGGTGTTGATGCGCTCGCAGTGCGTTGTGCTGACTGTGACGAGCTCAGCTGAGCCAAGCAGCCTCCACACGCCACCAGCCTCTGCAAATAGAAACCTTGCAGTCAGATTGCTCCACGGGCAAATTCACAGAGAGTAGTTAAGATAACAAGCTCTTTGCTCTCCAGCGAGCGGAGGCTGCCAGAAACTGTTTGCTGCCAATTATAAACATCGTATGAAGCGCACACCTGAAGTATTTATCTGTTAAAAACAAAAAAGTGCTGTGGAAGAACAATGACTAAACATTTTTATTATCAGAATGGCATTTTGTCGGTCTGTGGCATTGTAGTCATCGAGTTATCGCAGTTCTGTTTTTTCCTTTTATGCTGCAGAAAATAATTTTCAGCCAACTGAGCAGCTGATCATTCTCTTCAATGGCTTGTTGTCACAGTTTATAGTTTTTCACAGATTCAGGTCTGCATTTTAATCATTGTGTAAAACCAGAGAAGTTGTGTTTTCTGCAAACATGTTCCATAAATGCTGAACAACTAAGCAAATGTGCTGAAGAAGCTGAAACTTAGCTGTTAAACTAAAAACAAAAAAGTTGAACACTAGCTAAAAGCTAAAGGAGCAAAGTACTCTCTTAATGTAGCAAAACACTAGCTAAAAGCTAAAAATATAATCAAAAGGCTAGCTAAATGTGGTAAAAGGATACCTAAAAGTAGCAAATATTAATTAAAAGTAGCAAAAGTTTAGCTAAAAGCTACGTAGAAGGTAAAAGAAGTAAAGTACCAGCTGACAGCTAAAAGTTGTTGCATTCTGGCTGAAAACTAAAGGTTGTAGATTACTGGCTAAAAGCTAGTGGCTTGCACAAAGTTAAAGCGGCGAAAGACTAACTAAATTTAGCAGAATGGTAGCTAAATGCTAAAAATTACTGAAAGATTAGCTAAAAGGTCAAAGTAGCAAAAGTCTAGCTAAATGTAGCAAAAGGCTAAGATGCTAAAGACTAGTTAAAAGTAGCACAATACTGGCCAAAAGCTAAAAATTAACATGTAGCTTGCTAAAAGCTGTAAGAAATAAAAGACTGGCCAAAGTAGCAGGAAAAGGCTAGCTAAATGTAGTAAAATGATACCTAAAAGTAGCCAATATTAATTAAACGCAGCATAAGTTTAGCTAAAAGCTACCTAGAATGTAAAAGAAGTAAAATACTGTTTAACAGCTAAAAGTTGTATAGTTCTGGCTGAAAGCTAAAGGCTTGCACAAAGTTAAGAGGCTAAAGGCCAATTAAAGTTAGCAGAATGGTAGCTAAACACTAAAAAGTACTTAAAGATTAGCTAAAAGATAAAAGTGGTAAAGGTTTAGCTACATGTAGCAAAAGCCTAAGATGGGAAATACTAGTTAAAAGTAGCAAAATGTGTGTAAATAATATAAGGCTTGCTAAAAGCTGTAAGAGGCCAAAGTTTTGGTAAAAGAAGCAGAATGGTAGCTCAGTGTTAAAAGTAACAAAATCCTGGTTTAAAGCTTACTGTAACAAAATGTAAGCTAAATACACACATGTAAAATCAGTAGCCTAATGCTAATAGTAGCAAAAGATTAACTAAAAGTTATAAGTAGCAAAAATTAGCTGAAAGCTAAAATCAGCTAAATTTAACACGGTAAAATGGTTTTGATGGAAATTAAGAGTTTATTTCTATGAGGATTTTTTTTTAAATTAAAAAATACATTTAAAATTAGGAAAGTCTGAAGTTACAAAAATCAAAGGTCAGAGCACCCGTCTCCTGAATGAGCCTTGTTTTTGATTTATGAGCAGTTAAATAAGGCACAACGTGACTGGATGCAGTATTATTTCAAAAAGCATCTGTAGAAATAAACAGGAAATGACAGGATTGCTGACTCAGTGGTGTGAATTTTGTTGGACCTGCAGGTGGCAGAGCAGCTGTTTGAGAAAGGAGGTCACATTAAAGAAGCCATCGACATGTACACCTCAGCCGGACGCTGGGAGGAGGCTCACAAGGTCGGAACAGACTCACCCAAGTCTTTCAGGACCCACATCTTTTCTTATAAACCCACATATTGTATATTTAAATGTTTCTTCTCAAACTGTCTGTGGCATTTGATTCATTTCCAGCTCCATTGATAATCTGTTTTGCTCACAGCTGGCGGTGAAGTGTATGACAGAGGAGGAGGTGACCACTCTGTATGTCAGCAGAGCCCAGGAGCTGGAGAGGGACAGCAAGTTCAAGGAGGCCGAGAGGTAAACCGACAACAAACTAAACATTTTTAGTTTCATCTTTAACCTTAATCGCTGAGAGAGGAACATAAAAACTTACAAAGTGCTCTTTCGGCCTTACAGGCTGTTTTCTACTGTGAAGCTGACGGACCTCGCCATCACCATGTACAAGAAGAACAAAATGTTTGATGATGTCATTCGTCTGGTGGCCAAACATCACCCCGACCTGCTGGCTGAGACTCACCTCCACCTGGCCAAGGTAGCGCTCACTAAAGCTCCAGGATAAAATGTGCTCTGCTTTTACTTTCAGAGCCAAAAAACATGGTTTCACACCGAACGGTATTTTAAAATATTCCCTCATGATTTGAACGAAAAGAACTTCTGAACCGTCAAATTAACTTCACACCGCAGTACATCAATGTATATGTATGTAAATATATATATACTGTATATAATTCCTTTTCATTTTATTCAGTTTAGCTTATTTATATAGCACCAAGTGTCAGCACAAATCATCTCAGGCAATAAAATATAAACACAACAGATATTATTATAAATTAACATGAAAATATCCGAAGGCATCTAAGATTTCAATCATTTCTTTTTATGTTCAAAGCTATGTAACCTGGAGGTTTTGTGCATGTTTTAATTACATCAAGATGTTTTTCCTGTTTAATGACATTTTAATCAGAAAACTCCAACCATTATCAAAGGATTTTGTTTTAGAGCTGCATCTGTTCGGTTATTTTCTGAGCGCTGCCACAATTTTTAAAGTCAACCGTAGAGTTTCTGTCTGGAACAGAACGTTTTGGCGCCTCACGCTTCTTAAGTCTTAATTTATATCCATTGTCATGATTTTTTGTCTAACCTTCAGTGCTGCTTCAGAAAGTGGCTGCAGATATTTAATTTTATTTTTTACTGCATTTGAACTCCAAAGGCTCTGTGATGTTCCATCCGGGCAGTCGATGCTGATGTTTGTTGCAAATGTGTTTGCTGCAGGAGCTGGAGGCTGAGTCCAGGTTCTCGGAGGCAGAGTACCACTTCATGGAAGCTGGGGAGTGGAAAGCAGCCGTCCATATGTACCGAGACCATGACATGTGGGAGGACGCGCACAGGGTACACGTTTTGTTTACTCGTTGAATTTCCAACACTATTCTGCTTCGTGTAACATAAAGTCTTTCCTCGCACGTCAGAGACGCTGAAGAACTGAAGGGATGTTATCACTGTTACACAGATTGTGGTTTTAACGAGTAACTTTAAGTCCTTCATCCTCTGATGTTTTAAATAACTGACCATTATACAGGTAGTTTTGTGACTATTTTTAAAAAGTCCAAACGTACCGCTTTTTACACATTTATATTAAGAATATGCTGGTGAAGATTCTCAGTCATCCAGGACATGATAAAATAAAAAAAGTTCAATTCAGAAACAACTGGACTTTATTTTTTTATCTTCTTGCTACAAATAAAGTCCAGTTGTTTCTGTATTGAACTTTTTTTGAATTTATATTAAGAATAAAAAAATCTGCCAGAAATAAAAGAAAAACACAGAAAAGCAAAGCAGTAGCTAAAAGCTAAATAAAGCTAAATGCTAGCTTAAAATCTAAAAGTATCAAAAGACCAACTGAAAGCAAACATTAGCAAAAGGCTAGCTCAAAATTAATACTAAAGCTAAAGATAGTAAAAGGCTACCTAAAAGTTAAAAGTAACAAGATGTTGGCTAAAAGCTACATGTTGTGAAAAGTTAGCGAAATGGTAACTAAATGCTAAGCTACCTGAAGGCAACCTAAGAATTACTGTACAAGTATCAAGACTCTAGCTAATTGTAGTAAAAGGCTAAACTAAAACATAATAATATCAAAAAGCTAGTTTAAAATAGCAAAAAGCTTTTTAGAAGATCCATCCATTATCTTCCGCTTATCTGGGGTCAGGTCGCGGGGATAGTAGCCTAAGTAGGGAGGCCCAGACTTCCCTCTCCCCAGCCACTTGGGCCAGTTCCTCCATGGGAATCAGGCCAGCCGAGAAACATAGTCCCTCCAGCGTGTCCTGGGTCTTCCTCTGGGTCTCCTCCTACTTTTTCGAAGATAAAAGTACCAAAGTACTGATCATTTTTATTCGTATTTAAGTACCGTTTCACTATTTTTGTGGCAGTTTGGGTTACAAATAAATAAATAAATGGTAATTGCAAACATTTTAGATTGAATTTGATATCTGGAAACCTTCCCTTGTTGTACTGCTAATGCTGCTTACTACTGATTCTCTTTTTACCCACAAGAGGCGGTTTGTTAGAATTAGACACCCCCCCACCCCCCTCCCACTGTATAAAGTGTCACAAACCCACGGGTGACTTGACGTCTGCTGTCAGGCGTCATCTGGGGTAAATCTCTGACCAAATGACTCCAGCGCTGATAGATCCACACACACGTCTGTACTGTGTGTGCTCATCAGGTGGCAAACAGCCACGGAGGTGCTGGAGCTCCGAAGCAGGTGGCCTACCTGTGGGCCCGGAGTCTGGGAGGAGAGGCTGCCGTCAAGCTGCTCAACAAGTTCGGCCTGCTGGACTACGGCATCGAGACGGCCACAAATAACCTGTGAGCATCGTGACGACACGCACCGAACAAAAACAGAGTCAGAGAGATTTGTCATTTGCATATCATGTGGTACATGTGGTGGAACGAGATTATGTACACCTCAGCTACTAAGTAAAAGTTGGAGACGTTAAAACACTCTCTCCAGTGATCTGTTTTTTTTTTTTCCTCTTCTTCTCAGCTCCTTTGACTTTGCCTTTGACCTGGCTCGCTTGTCCAGCAAGGAGAGGATTCCAGAGATCCACCTGAAGCACGCCATGTACCTGGAGGACGAGGTGAGTCCGCCACATTTCCACCAGGTTTAGTTATTAAATCTGTTTCCAGCAGCCTCATTTATCTGAGCTGCCGTCTCAAAGGCAAAGGTTTTGTTTATAACGCTGATGCGATTACCGAACGATGTTCAACGTTTTGTAATAAGGCCGAGCTCATTAAAACCAGAATTTTTCTTTATTAAGCGCAGAGAGAAAAAGGAGAAAGTCCTCCCTTATCAGAGCTGAGCTCCAACAGTCTGACAAGCTGCTCTTATTATCGTCGTTGTAAATTTGATCAGTCGCCAACGCTGCTCGGTGACATTATTACCACCCAGTTTCAGCTCATACTTTCTGCCACCGAGACTCTTAATCTTTAATTCTGACATGTTTCATTTTCCCAGGGAAGGTTTCCTGAGGCTGAAGTCGAGTTCATTAAAGCCGGAAAACCCAAAGAAGCCGTGTCGATGTGAGTACCGGAGCAGTCCGCTTCATCTCACCGGACTAGTTGGGACTAGTCGATGTTTTTTTGAGTCTTTTTGCTACCAGCTAGATGTGGAGCCACAATTTGTGAGAATCGTCTCTTAAAACCACAGCCTGTTTTTGTGCCAAACCGTATTCAAGGCCGTGCATGTTGTCTTGTTGCCCACATTGTACCCCCGCGTTGACAGGCGTCCCTGCATTTATGATGAAATTTACTAAAGTACACTTGAAATTGAAGTTTTGGTTTTTTTACCTTTATTGCATTACTTTAATTAAACTTTCTGAATAGAGAATTATTAATTACAAATGAGTATTTTTACTATGAATTATTGGTAATGTTTCCTAAAATAAGCATTTAATGCACCACTGATTTCATAAAGGTAACGGTGACAGATGGAGATTAATTTAATACGCCTCAAATGATTAAATCAGTTCTGTGCATAACTTCCATTAATATAATTTATGGGCATCTCTCAAAGTAGTATCATGTTCTTTTCTATTGATGTCCAATTTATTTTAGGGAGCTCTGAAGCTCAGCTTAATAAAATTATGTCTCATCTTGGATTTTGGGGGAAGTTTGTGTAAAATTTACAAAGGATAAAAAAGAAGACATTTTAGGTTTGGTCTGGTGGGAATGTGTGTGATCCGTTCCAGGTACGTCCACCACAAGGACTGGGCGAGCGCGCAGCGAGTGGCCGAGAGCCACGATCCGGAGAGCGTCTCTGACGTTCTGGTGGGCCAAGCCAAGTCGTGCTTTGAACAGAAGGAGTTCCAAAAGTCTGAAGCCTTCCTGCTCCGAGCGCAGAGGCCCGAACTGGCTGTTAAACTTTACAAGGTAACGTCAGCTGCAGCACGATGGCGTAGTGGTTAGCACTGCTGCCTCACAGCAAGAAGGTCCTGGGTTCAATCCTCAGGTTGGACCTGTGTGGAGTTTACATGTTCTCTTCTTTTGTGCGTGAGCTTTCTCCGGGTGCTCCGGTTTCCTTCCACAGTTCGAAAACGTGCACGTTAGGCTGCCTTCAGGCAAAGACATCTGTGACGTCTTTTTTACTCTGAGAAAATCCACGCCTGCACGGAGAGAACATGCAAACTCCACCCAGAAAGGCCCCATGCTGAGATTTGATCTGGCAACCTTCTCAATGAGAGGCGGCAACTCTACCAACTGCGCCACCGTGCCACCGTTTTTTATTACTCAAATACTAAATTCCTTTAACTTGATTCTTCGTGTTATTAAAGATAAGTTAGAGATAAAGTCTAAAAATAAACAGATCTATGAGGGCAGCCATGATGGAGGGAGAAAAAAAAAAAGCTTGTTGTTTAATATAAAAACTGGCGACCTAAACTCTGCTGAGTCACTGGTTGCCATGGTGATTCCCACCTCTTTGTTGGGCAGGAGCAAAAAGGGGAGGAGTATCACTTTAAACAGGCAGAAATGAAAACTAAAAAGTAAGTTTAGGCAAACAGATGTCAGTGTTTTCCTACATTACTTGCCTTGGCAGTGTGCTTATCTCTTCTGTGATTTTTGTTGTATATGTATCAAAGGTAATAGTTATAGATTTTTAACAGTCCAAATGTGCATCACAAGCAGATTGACAAGTTTTCCCTTATTGCACTTATTCAGTTATTGCAGCTTTTGTTAAGTTCAGTAACGACTGACGGGTAAAATCTATTTTTAAATCTGTTCGTTCTTGTCTTGATAGATCTGTACTTTTCCCCTGAAGGTAATTGTTCAAACAGATCATGTCCAGGGTGAGACGTGTTCTTTTAAGATGTTGTGGGTTTTCCTCTGCAGGGGGAACTGTGCACACTGTTTTCTGTATTGCCGGTACTACCAAAAGTCGTAGCACACTGTTTCTGACTGAGCCACACGTTTTGCTGTGATTTTCTGTTTAACTGTCAGGATGCAGACATGTGGAGCGACGCCATGAGAATCTGTAAGGAGTATCTTCCCAGCAAGCTCTCAGTGCTGCAAGAGGAGTACGAAAGGGAAACAGCCAAGCAGGGAGGCCGGTGAGATTTACCCACCAACACTTTGCTTTATGTTCCTGAACGTTTAATGTGCATATAGTCTTTTAGGTAACTGGCATTGAGAATATTCTTTTAACTAATTTAAATAACAGTACCAGAAGCTATGTTATAACGTTATCACAGCAATAACCTTCACATTTGTTTCCTCATTTTTTCCTTTAAACAACTCAAAAAGACTCAAATCGCCACAAATTCACACCAAGCGTGTTGTAGTTTCTCCTCAGCAGCCCATTATCATAATTTATGCACAAATAATTTGTTTGATGCTTTATTAAAACACAGCTCGCATGTGTTCTGAAACCCAAACTCCCAACGAGGAGCAGCTCGTTAGCGAGCGAACCAGCAGCCTTCGGCTCTCATCTTCCTCCTGTTGCTTTAATGACTTGTGGGAGAAAACATCAAAAGTCACTCGTGGAAACGAAGGAAAACTGAGAAGGAAAGAGGGGAAAGAAGATCTGTCTCACTCTTGTTTTGGGTATCTGCAAAACTGTTATGGGGGTAGTTTGTAATGATGCACGTGCTGTTAATCTCCCAGATTATATGAAGATTATAACAATGACAGATTGGTACAGCAGAGAAATTAAGAGAATATTTTAGTAGGATTGAATTGTTGGCATGAGGCCTCATGAAAACGCATGAATTTAATTAGAAAATATGTGGCGAAACATGGAGAAATAAAGCCATAAATGTGTTTTTATTTGTGTTCTTAGTTTTTTTTATGGGGCTTCAGCTGGTGTAGAAATAAATATGTGTTGTTGAATCTTTTATCGAACCAGTGAGGAAGAATGTTTTTATGAAGAGTCATAAAAAGAAAAGAAAAGGAGGGTTGAAAAATCTGCATTTCTTTTATTTCCCGCAACAAATTTCTTTAGCTTTTGTTTTTGGATGTTGGTTACTCCTCGAAGCATCGCTGTAAAACGTAATTTGGTTTATTTAATTTTGGGGTGTGTTTAACAAAAAAAGTTCCAGTTTCTTCCAAGGAATCGGAGCCAACATGGAGCTAAATAAAAAACTGACGCACATATTCTTCGACATATCAACATTAGAGAAACAGAATTTTTCTGAGACATTACAGTTTGGATGATGACAGCTGAAGGAATTTGCTGAAAATACTGAAACATGATGACTGAAGCTATAAGAAGCAGAAGATTAGCTTAAAATAGCAAAATGCTACAGAATCGAAGCAAAAACATATACTAGCTAAAATCTGCCCAGGTTTAGCTAAAACAATAAAAAGCATCAAAAGCAGCAACATATTACTGTATTAGCTAAACATTAGAAGCAGCAAAATGTTAGCTAAAAACTACATAACAAAGAGTTAAAAGATCCAAAATGATAGCTAAAATCAGCAAAAGGTTATCTAAAGGCTAAAAGTAGCAGAATGTTGGCTAAAAATTAAAGTGGCAAAAAAACAAAAGGCACCAATTTACTGAAGCAGATTTTAAAAAGAATGTTTTCCAAGAAAAAGAGAAATAAAGAGAACTCAGTGTATAAAGAAATGCATTTAAAGTTAAAATATTTCAAATTAATTTGCAAATGGAGTTTATCTGTGTGAGAAAGTATAAAAATTACAAAAACCAAAATCAAGCATCCCTCCTGAATGTGAGTGGCTAAAATAGCACCAAATATACAGAATTATTTATACTGCTGAAAAATAAACACATTAAACACACAGGAAAATAATCAAATACAGTATTAACAACATCCTCAAAACATTGAATTACATAGAAATCCTTTGGAGATCATTTTAATAATAGAGAGAGTTGCATGTTGCCTGTTTCCTCAGCAGCATGAAGTAACCTGATGTAAGTCTGTGTTTGTGGGTTCAGGGGGGTGGAGGGTTTGCTGCAGCAGGCGAAGGAGTGGGAACAGTCCGGTGAATACACCCGAGCCGTGGAGTGTTACCTGAAGGTGAAGGACGACTCCAACGTGGCCCTGGTGGAGAAATGCTGGATGAAGGTAGAGGTTCATCTTCCTAAAATAATTTCTGCTGCTCCGTCCGGCTCAGAGTTCGTTTAACAACCAGAAAGCATGAAGCATAAGGACTGGCATAGAGTTCCTGTTCAAAATGGCCGTTAATATGAAAATACATCAAATCGTCATCAAAGAAAAGGAGCGCACGGCACCTCGGTGTCACGTGTTTTATTGTTTAATAGAACCTTTCTGATTGAAGTCCGTTAAAGATTCTGATTTCTGCTCTGCTGAGGTCAGATCATTCAATATCTCAATGATCCGTTTCACCGTGAGCCTAAAGACGAAGGTCACGGGGTCTCGAGGATCGATGGGTTCACATCCTGCGGGACTTGGATTAACCCAGAGACCGCAGCATCAGTGTGAGCCCCGGGTTTGTTTACATACTAAACGTTTGCCCTCCTGGCGGTGGTGGAGCAAAGATCACAGGATCACGGTGATCAATACGGTTCCTCCCAGTGCTGAGCTCAAACGTGCACATCACCTGTTATCTTTACTGCTTCTCTTAATGTTTGGTCAATGTCAACCCCAGGAATCAAATTCAGTCCAGATGTGGTTCATTTTATCAGAGTTGAATCACATCTGTTTTCTGGCGCCTGTGCTTTTATTTAAAATCAGCCAAAGAAGAAAAACCAAGAACGCAGATCGACTAAAGAGGCGTTCACTGACGTAGCGCACGTCACCCGCAGCCTTTCCTGCTGAAGTTTTAAACAATGATTTTGTAGCACTCAGAGTTTGTGCTGAGGATAGCTTTCAGCTACTTCCACACCAAAGTTTAGCTCAGCATCTGTAAAACCGACAGTTATGGCTAGGGATGCACGATATTGGATTTTTGGCCGATATGTTAAAACTTGTTTGGCCGATAACCGATACCAATATTTTTTTCCCTTGACCTACTTACAGAGACTACACATCTTTCTCTGCTGTGGGATTAAAACACTACATTATTCTGCAGGTCTTTGTCAATTTGACCTGATTCCAAATGCAGATGCCAAAAAGGGGCTGAAAATGATGTAACACTATATAAATATATAATATATACCTGTATGTATATTAAAAAACAGCAACTTTATATCGGTGAGTTATTTTGATAGAACGGCCGATGTTTAACTTTATCGCTAATAGTTTAGTTTATTCATTTCATTCATTTTATAATAAAATACAAAACAACATACATACAATAAGAAAAAGAGAAAAAAAGCGTATATAAAATGAAAGGCAGCAGATGAAGAAAAAAAATCTTATTTTATCTGCTCCTTATTCGCTAACAAACTATTCATACAATAATTTTCTTTAATTAACAAAACAAAGTGAATATCTCATTT
>JARVGV010000192.1:30006329-30017508 GCA_031762435.1 Hypsolebias longignatus | reverse complement strand
ACAAAGATGGCCTCCTTTACTCCTCTCTCAAACCATCGTTCCTCTCTATCAAGGATGTGAACATCTTCATCCCTGAAGGAGTGACCGCTGGCCTGGAGATGAGTGTAGACCGCAGAGTCAACATCATCAGGTCAGGACTCTGCGGTCCACTTTCTTTCATAAAGGCCGGAGGTCTAATTATCGGTAATGTTTATTTATAAAGATGAAACAGACAAAACAGTCGATGGTTTAAATGAAATAATTACCGATGAGTCGTCAGTGTCCTCTCTGCTGCTTCTTTCAGGTTCTTACAGACGAAGGTTTTGGCCCAATCACGACAGAAATCACTGAAGCCAGGCCGTTCTACTACGCCGAGGACTACCACCAGCAGTACCTGAGTAAAAACCCACACGGGTACTGTGGACTGGGAGGAACCGGAGTCACCTGTCCAGGACTCAACAAGCAGGTCTAAAGAGGCACCAGTCATGAGCTTAATGCAGTAGTTTGAAAAAGCTTTTTAACGCATGAAATAAAAACTTGCAGTGCGCTGCTCGTCTGCAGGATTCATTACTGTGGATTTAATATTTGTAAAAAATACGTAAAATCTCACACCGATCGGCACATTTACTGAAAAAAGAACAAAGCAAGTCACCAAAGATACCATATTTTTCAGACTATAAGACGCACCGGATTATAAGGTGCATTAAGAAAAACAAAACAGTCAGTCAAACTTTATTCAACTCATTCACGATAACCACATAAAATCAGTTCGAGGTCAGTGAGCACAACCAGAATTAAAACATGAGGCTCACTGTCGATTTTTGAGGAAATTAAAGGATTTTAAATGCGCATTATAGTCTGAAAAATACAGTACTTTAGTTATTTCCTCAGTCATTTGTTTTACCAGTTGTTTGTGGATAAAAGTGAATAACTTGTTGATAACACTGATGTTTATTCTCATTCAGGACATCAGATGTCTTAATAAAAAAAGTGAGGTTCCCTGAATGACCTAAATTCTAAAAAAAAAAAAAAAAAAAGGCAATATTAAAAAAAAAAAAAGTTTTGATGATTAAAATAGAGAATGCCACTTTCTGATGAAGAAGTTGCCTGGATGGGAAGAAACGTCTTCAAATACAGACTTAACGTTTTTTCCCCTCGACAGTGGTCAAACTTTTCTGAACAAACTAAAAATAAAAAAGTAAAATAGTTTTAAAGAGTTCTTGGTGAAGATTCAAGCTGCAGTTTTGATGGACTCTGCAGGAGATCCAGAAAACTGTAGTTAAACTTCCGTAGGAACAAGAACGTGTTTTATTTACTGCTTTTCCTTTCAGGGGCTTGAAATCGTGTTTTTATGACAGAACTGATGGAGATTCACGGTGAAAAAAAATTTTTTGTTGACATTTTCATCCGTACTATCACGATTCGATCTGTTGCTGCAGAATTTGTTCGCTGAGCCTCGTCTCGGCTCCAGGCTGATGTCTGAGTCCAGACGCTTCTGGTTCTGATCCGTCAGAGTTCATGACGACACAAACTCTACCTCGTTATTTTGTTCACATACGTTTCCTGCTCTGAGATGAAAGGAAGGAGCTGAGTTCACGCCCGCTTTCTTCAGCTGGAAAAAAATCTCTCTCTTTGTGCATCCTGCAGCTTTTCAAAATTAAAGGCCTCATTCCTCAGACGAATGCGTATCAGAGCCACCTTTCATCCAGAGTTAGGGCTAAGATCACCTTCTGCTGAGAACTGATGGCTTTTATGGCCGTTATGATCGAACCTCGGAAACCTCGTGTGCAATCTTGTGAAATACAAGACGCCATCTTGTCTGGATTTGTGTTGTTTTATCGTCTTTTTTGTTTTATTTTAAGGCTTTTTATGTTTGTGTTTACTCGTGTTGTCATTTTCTTTTCAGTTCCCATGTGTTAATTGTGCCGTCAG
This sequence comes from Hypsolebias longignatus, assembly GCA_031762435.1. Taxonomy (NCBI): domain Eukaryota; kingdom Metazoa; phylum Chordata; class Actinopteri; order Cyprinodontiformes; family Rivulidae; genus Hypsolebias; species Hypsolebias longignatus. The sequence continues at coordinate 30,015,597 of JARVGV010000192.1, read as the reverse complement.
TCCTCTGCCCCGCCCACTCTCACCTGTTCCTTGTTTGCATTATTTTGGCTTGTTTTTAAGGTCAGTTGAAACAAGATGGCTGCCAGGTTTGAAATAAACGAACAAAGACAAAATAATTTTTAGTCTTGTTTTTTTTTCTTCTTGTTTTTATTGCGTCTGTCTTAGCAGGAGGGTTGAACCCAGAATGTGGATTAGACCTGATGTGCTCAAAATTAAACTTGTTTTATTAAAAAAACAAAACAAAAGGTTTTCGTGGCAACAAAACTTAAACTTGAGGGGGAATCACAAGGAGCACAAGAAGAACCAGAGGTGAAATGCACAACGATCGACTGGTGTATGAGGTGAAACTGACTGGTCATATGGGGCTGATTGGAAGAGAGGCTGCAGCTGCGCTAAACAAAACAGAGAGCAGGTGTGGGTGGGCGTGGCCAAACTGGCAAGAAGCAGGAAGTAACTGATAAGTGGTGGAGTGATAAAATGACAACGTATGGGACACTAAAATAAAAAAAATAAAACATAGTTAAGAATAAAATCATAAAATACAACAGACTGTCAACAAACTGACTCACCTGTCTGAGGTGGAATCATTCAGTCACGTCTACGAGCTTCGAGTTTGTCCTCTAAATATCATCTGGTTAATTATTAAGATTTGGCATGGCGCTCCTGAAGTGCATTTTAAAAAGATTTTCTGTCCAGAACTCTGGATGTTTTCTTGTTTTCATCACGACGTGTTTGCATCTCATTTATTTTTCTGCTTCCGAGCAGTTTTTGTGGTGACCTCTTTCCTCTGATCTGCGCCTGGAGCCACGTTCCAGCCCAGGCCTCGTCTGTCAGCGCTCTGCATCTGCGAGCACGCGTGTGCTTCTGTGCAGCGAAACGGACGTGTGCAATGTGACGGTACACACACACCAGCAGGAGGAGGAGAGCGTGGTCTTTGCCAGGCCCTCCAAAGCTTGGCATCAGCATCACACAGCTAAAGGAGGAAGAGGCGAGTCTCTTTGGAAGTGGCAGGGCGCCATCTTGGATCTCTGCTGGGTTTGGATCTCCTCCATGATGCTGGACCACAGATCCACGAAACCACAGACCGACCGAGCCACAGATCCATCGCCCTTTGGAAACCGAACCTGACCACTATTTTTAGAAATGTGTGTTAATCTCAGGGATTATTCAAATTTTCTGTTTCCTTTTGTATTCAGATCCTAAATGTACATTTTATCATTTACATTATTCTAATCTGAGTCTAGGATTAAGATTACAAGGACAAGTTCAAACACAAATATACCTGGAATATATTAATAAAATGAAACATGAAGATTAAAACTTAACCACATTCAGGACAATTTCTGAAGGAATCTTCAAAAAGTCCAATTAAATCCTGTCCTGTACAAGGACACTGGATTGTGTTTTTATACAACTAATAATAATTAAAAGCTTTTCTTTATAAAGTTTCATTAAATTAGTGGTCAAGTGAGCTTGAGTTTCTGTATACGTGGACATCCTGATTTTTTTTTTTTTTTAAACTGTCTAAGGCTGATTAATGTGGTGAAAACTGTTGAACATGGGATTTTTATTGCATAAAAAGCTTTAGTTTGTACAAGTTTGATCCCATTTACTGATTGATGGCATCTGTTTTCTGCATATGAAATTATTTATTTAGTTTATGAGTTCAAACACTGGCTGAAAATTGCTACAGCAAGAAAATAATTTATTATTTATGATTAATCTTATGGTGTATACTGTATAATGTTTCTATTGTCTGCTACTTCCTGGAGTGTTTGACTACACTGCCACCATGAGGTCTTTACATCATTACACAAGTTAGAGCCAAAAACTGAATTTACATCCAAAAGTTAGCTAAAATAAAGTTAAACAAATGTATACACAGTATACAGTATTTATAAATATCCTAACTTTATCTCCCAGTTGTTCAACATGTGCTGCACCTCTGATGATCTCATTCCTGATCTTCTCCATCCATGTCACTCCTAAAATGAACCTCAACATCTTAATTTCTGACACTTCCAGTTCTGTCTCCTGTCTTTTTGTCCATGTCTCTGTCTCCAGACCATACAACATAGCTGGTCTCACCACTGTCTTGTAAACTTTTCTTTTGACCTTTGCTGACACCTTTTTGTCACAAATCACTCCTGATACTTGTAGTTTCATGAAGTGAACAAATCTGTTGTTTCAATAAAAAGTTTTTTAGTTTTTTTTTTTTTTACTTTAAATGATTTGGACCCTAACAGAACAGGTCTCATGCAGAAGATGCTTTAAATGTTTTTTAAATTGTATTGATATTTGTGGGGTTTATAGGATTTATGAGTTCCTGGGCTCGTCCTTGTTTTCTGGTTTCTGGATGCTGAGATGTCTTAGAAGCTGCGAGTCTCAACTTGACAGACACTTCTTTAAATCCAACTTAACGTCTGTTTGTAAAAACTGGTCGTCTTCAAAATGGTACTTTAAAATCATGTTTTGCTGATAATCATCCTGAAACAAAAAGTCACCCTCTGCTGCAGAAGGGGCAGAAATCAGATCCTTGACCTTTTACAGAAATGTTCATGTTTGGACAGAGCATGGAGGAGAAATCATTAGTCAAGTCAAATTTATTTATAAAGCACATTTAAAACAGCAGCTGTTACCAAAATACTTAATAAGATAAAATCAGTAAAAGAAAAAACGATGTAATTAAAAGCATCAAAAATAAAAACACAAAAACAACGAGAAACAATGAAATAATGAATCAAACCACACTGTGTTAAACGTCAAACAACTGTTTTGAGGAGAGATTTAAAAACAGGAAGCAAAGTGGATGGGGGGGGGGTGTCAGATTGTTTCAGAGTTAGAGCCTGCAACTGAAAAAAGCCCCATCTCCTCTGAGCTTCAGCCTGGTTTATGGTACAACCAAAAACAGCTGGTCTGATGATCTCAATGCCTGAGAAGGATCATATGGTTGAAGTAGGTCAGAGATATGAGTTGCAAGGCCATTTAGGCATTAAAGATCAACAGGGGAATTTTAAAATGTATTGACACATACAGGGAGCCAGTGAAGGGAGGACAAAACCAGTGAAATGTGTTCAAACCTACGAGTTCCTGTTAAGTTGAGCTGCAGCATTTTTGGATGAGCTGGAGACGTGACATGGAAACCTGACTGACCCAACATAAAGCGAGTTACAGTAGTCCAGCCTGGTTGTAATTAATGCATTTTTTCAAGGTCAAATATGGTCAACACAGATTTAAGCTTAGCTATCTGCCTTAACTGGAAGAAGCTGTTTTTGTGGAACAGAGTTAATCTGTTTATTAAACTTAAAGTCTAAAACCATTCTGGGATTCATCACAGACTGCTTAAGAGATGGATCAAGAGAGTCAAGGTTTACAGGATCAGAGACAGCAGCAGAGCTAAGGCTAAACGCGATCAATGTTCCGATCATTAACATTTAAAAACTTTGAAGCCATCCATGCCTCGATGTCATCAAGACGTTTTAACAGAGGATGAATGGAGGAAGAACTGTTGGGTTTTAAGGGCAGAAAAATCTGACAATCATCAGCATAACAATGAAATGAAAGGTCATGTTTCCTCAGGATGGACCCGAGGGGAGCAGATAGAGTGAAAACAGTAGGGGTCCAAGAATCGAGCCCTGTGGGACCCCACGGGCGCAATTAGAAGGATTTGGAGGTGTTTCTTCTCGTTTGTGTTTGGAGAAAACTCCCAGACTCCATCATGAGTGTTGTTTGTATTTGCAGCAGCAATAAACAGATATCCAGTCGTACAAACAACCCAGTCAGCATAAACACACAGTTACAAACATAAATTATTATTTTTATTTAATGCATAAAATGTCTTGACTCGTTGGTGGAAGAGACACGCAGTGGACATGGATTACTAGAACCAACAACATGAGAGACACCAGAGCTGTAGAAATCTGACAAATGAAGCCAATTAAACACGATGGAGTCGCGTCAGATCCATCGAGGTTAAACCACAACAGAAACAGGTCCAGCAAGTTTTAGGTCCTGCTGAAGGACACGATATCTATCTCTGAGCAAAATTAATTTCACATAGATAAAATCACTAAAAGTTGATTAGTGAAGCACTGACGTGAAATCAAAATATCATCTTCATACCAATTCTATAAACTATCCACAAAAATAGAAACGCTCTTATATACATTTATTTACAACATGAATCACATCTGATCGTCCAGTTGGTGTCAGTGCGCGAAGTGGTGGGAGATGATCAGCACCTCCGAATCTGAGGTCATGGTCCTCAGTTGAAAAAGGAGGGACTGTCCTCTCCAGGTTAGGAGTGAGGTGCTGCCTCAGGTGAAGGAGTTTAAACATCTTGGGGTTTTGTTCCTGAGTGAGGGAAGAATGGAGCGGAAGGTCGACAAGCAGCTTCCAAAGTACTGTGGACGCTGTGCCGGTCTGTTGTGGTGAAGCGGGAGCTGAGCTGTAAGGAGAAGCTCTCCGTTTGCCTGTCTCTATCTACCCTTACCTGTGGTCACTAACTCTGGTAAGGATGGACCCTGATGCCTCCATAGGGAGGTGTTCTGGACATGTCCAACTGGGAGGAGACCCAGGACACGCTGGAAAGACTTGTCTCTAAGTTGGCCTGGGAATGCCTTGGGGTCCTCCCAGAAGGGTTGGAAGAGGTGGCACTGGAGAGAGATGTCTGGACCTCCATACTCAGGATGCTGCCCCCGAGACCTGACTTCAGAACAAGATGACGGATGGATGGATGGATGGATGGATGGATGGATGGATGGATGGATGGATGGATGGATGGATGGATGGATGGATGGATGAAAATCATGCCCTGATGCACCAAATAAATCTTGAAACCACACCTGCAGCAACCTGCTAGGAGTGGATTTAACCACCAACCTGTCAGTCCACTCGAGTATGGAATGAAATGAATGTCAAAAAGATTCACAAACTCGTGCAACAACATTTGTTTGTGCACAACACAATTCACACGTGTACGGCCCAAGTAAAAACACACTACACATACAAACCGGAAAATGTTTGTGCACGAATCGTCAGCTGTGCACGGATCTGCTTTCCTGTTCTTAAGACTTTTTTGAGCCTTTCAGATTTACAAATGAGATGATGCGTTCAAGGCAGGGGAAAAGCTGGGATATCTGAGCATTACCAGATTTACTGGGCTTTTGGAAATAGTGTATTTTTGACTTGGCCCAGTAGACCATAACCAGCATATGAAACACATGCAGTTAAATTAACATTACTGGATTGTAAAAACATCAACTTTCTACACGGTGCTGCTCAAACACTAATTTACAGCTGGTGATTCGTGCACGCACATTTTATGATTTGTATTGTGTATTACTGCTTGGGCCACACATCTGTGCATTATTGCATGCTGTTGCACGAGCTTGTGAATGTTTGTGAGACTAATTTCATTCCATCCTCGAGCGCCCCGTCCTCCCTCACTGAGCGGCCGTGTTCAGGTCACAGACTGTTGCAGGAGCAGGTAACAGATTTACAGATGAGATGCTAATCTCTTGGTTTTCACATGAACAAGGTGCCAAAAACATTTAAAACATAACCTCTTTCAGTTATTATAAACTTTAATTTGACATCCAGTGTCTAAACAAAAGCTAAATGAACTCAAACTTTTTGTATTTCGAGCTACAACTTTTGGTCATCTGCTCGTTTTGAAGGCCGGTTTGGAAATGTACCGGTGATCCACAACGTCACGAGCAACTATCAGTTTGCTAACGTTGGTAAAAAACGTGGTTTTGGCAGCTGTTCCAGCTGTGGCAGGCGTCACGCTCGAGTCCGGTTTCAGCGCTCCCTTTTGGAAAAACGTGGGGCAGAAAGTGCTGATGTAAGCGTTTTTAAAGCCCGAGTGGCAGAAGCAGTAAACCAGCGGGTCCAGCAGGCAGTCGGCGTTGGACAACACCATGAGGCCGTCGTACACCTGCACCACGGTGCGCTCCGTGTCCTCCATTTTGTTCAGCCGTACTCCCAGCAGCGCCGCTCGGGCTAAGGTGCTGGGCAGGAAGCAGACGGAGAAGACCACGACGACCGACATGACGGCAAAGACCGCCTTCCTCTGTTTGGTCTTCTCCCCGACCGTCTTCTTCTTCAGCCTGTTCACGACGTGAACGGTGCAGTAGACGAGGATGAAGAAGGGGAAGATGATCTGTGTGAAGAAGACGATCTAGAAATAATAAAAAAAGACGTTTTGTAGGTAAGATGGCAGCAACGTTAAGCTGTTAGCATGTCAGGCTCAGTTTAACCATTTAAATAGATTTATTCTGTCAGGACAGGACTCTTACAGACCGTGCACATATTTTAATTTGAATTAAAGTCTAACAAGGAAAAAAAAACATTTTAGAACATTTAATATAGACTTAGCAGCTTTTTGATAATAAATGTTAAAAAAAGTTCGTACAAAAATCTGTTTACGGAACGAGCTTAACCCTAAAAAGAGTCATGAAATGGACTAATAAATATAAATAATTTCCACAATTTCCCCCCCTTATTTAGTCCCTTATACAATATTTATACAATATTATACAATATTTAGAAGGATGGTGCAGGTCGTTGGAAGGGTCGTTATAAATGCTGCAAATTGTTTGAGTTGCGTTTAGATTTAAAGAAAAATGCCAAACAAATCCAGTTTGACTGATCACCTGATGAATAAAACAGTTTATAGATTAATCAATATTTCTGCAACGGTTACCGCCCGTGGCCACTTCATGCTTTCACCTCTGTCTCAAAGTCTCTCCTTACGAAGCTGACGTTTTTGTTGCCATGAATAAAACTACCGTATTTGTCGCTATACAAGTCACAGCTTTTTGCATAATGTGCATGCCCTGCGACTTATACACCAAAGCGACTTATTTATGGATTATTTCAATACAGTATATATAAACCAATGTTTGGCTGAGATATGACTGTTTTCATTCATTCTGACTTAAAATATTGAACACTACCATTTTTCAGCCTCTAGGTGGCACTCAAATAGTAAGGCATGCTGTTGTGTCAAGTAATAGGTAAAAGTGGCTATTACTGACACAATCTGCTTGCCATAAACTGACACCGTCGTCTGCCTGGAGGAACCAAATCATCTTCATTTCACTGCACCGCCCCGGTAAGTGCATTTATTAAGCAAAGGTTAGACTGAGACACATCTTTACTACGAGGTCGAGTTAACAAACAATTGTTTTTAGATGGTTATCTTGTTAATTTTGAAGAAATGGTCCAAGTCGCCCTCTGCGCGTTCATGTTTCTGCGTTTTTTTTTTTCAAATGCAGCTGATTTGACCATCCAGGTGCATTAATTAAGGAAAAGTTTAACTGAGACACACCTTTGCTATAAATTCGAGCAAACAAATAATTGTTTTTAAGTGTTAACCTTGTTAAATTCTAGTTAAAGTCAAGCACCTTGCTTGTTAAGCACCTTGGCCAATGCAAGGCATTGTAGGAAGGTGCTATACAAATAAAGTTTATTATTATTATTATATTATTAATGTGCTTGCTGGAAGAGTTTTATTGATGTCTCAAATTGCGTCCTGATAGGACAAGATGTGAAGAGCTCTTAATTTGGTAATACCACTATCTATCCTCATGGTTCTTCAATTTTTCAATTTAAAAGTATTCTGATAAAAAATAGGGGCTGCGCTTCTCAGCAGCAACGTGCACTCCTTCTTTGGGACGACTGTGCAAACATGATTTCACTTTATCCTGGTACATTGATAATAAGGCTTATTCTGATTGTACATTGTACATGTTTTTAGGTAGATGTAGACAAAGCAGTGAAGGCAGCACGGGATGCTTTCAGAGTGGGTTCTCCATGGCGCCGGATGGATGGCTCTCATCGTGGCCTGCTGCTTAACAAGTTGGCAGATGCTATTGAGAGGGATTCCGCCTACCTCGCTGTAAGTAATTATTACATGCAAAATCACAAGAGCATTTTGAATGTATGAAGACTTGGATGATTATGTTCAATACACAAGTGATTAAAAAGAAACACACATGAAGGATGAACAGTTCCTGATTCAACCTGGGTTGGAAACTGAAGTTTAAAAGACCACAGCACTGACTACTGAGATACGCACAGACCTGGTTACTGCATAAAATAATAAAAACTAACTATAGTGCACTTTCAGTATTTTTAGGGCTCTGAAGTATTGTTTTTTTCTCTCCCAAATTTTGTTTATATTTTTCTAAATAACCCCCATAGTCACTAAATGCTTCGAAAAACTGGTCATGACCCACATCAAAACAACATCAACATCAACAAGGACCCTCATTAGTACGCATACTGTGAGAACTGATAAACAGAGAATGCCATCTCCCTTGTGGTCCACGCTGCTCTCACCCACCTGGAGCAAAATGACTCCTACGTCTGAATGCTCTTTGTGGACTTCACGTCTACCTTCAACACCATGATCCTCCAAACCCTGATGGACAAATTATTCACACTAGGACTATGCACCTCCATTTGCAACTGGGTACTAGACTTCTTAACAAACAGAACACAGTCAGTGAGGAGCCACAACCTCTCTTCCTCCATCATAACCCTTAGCACTGGCTCCTCTCAGGGATGTGTGCTGAGCCCTCTCCTGTTCACTCTGCTCACGTATGATTGTGCAGTTATGCATCCAGGCTGTTACATTGTAAAGTTTGCAGATGCTACAGTGGTGATGGAATGCATTGCAAACAATGATGAGTCCAGCTACAGGCAGGAGGTGGAACACCTGGAGAGCTGGTGCGAGGAGAATAACCTTCACATCAATGTGAAGAAGACGAAGGAGATGATCGTGGACTTCAGACGGTACAAACACACCTACCCTCCCGAACATAGGAGGATCTGGGGTGGAAGTGCTCTCCAGCTACAAGTACTTGGGTGTACACCTGAATGACAGCCTCAGCTGGAGCAACGACACCACCAGCCTGATCAAGAAAGCTCATCAGAGACTCTATTTCCTCAGGCGGCTGAAATGAGCTGGTCTGAGAAGCTCAGTCTTCACCACCTCCTACAGGTGTGCAGTGGAGAGCATCCTGTGCTCCAGCATCAATGTGCAGCATGGAGGCTGCACAGCTGCAGAAAGAAAAGCTCTACAGAGAGTGGTGAAGGCTGCACAGAAGTCTGTTGGAGTCGGCCTCCCCACCATCACAGACATCTACACCTCCAGATGCAGGAAAAGGGCCACCTGCATCATGAAAGACCCCACTCACCCAGCACACACACTTTTTGCCCCACTCCCCTCAGGAAGGAGGTTGAGGAGCATTAAGTGTAG
>JARVGV010000192.1:29958085-29976509 GCA_031762435.1 Hypsolebias longignatus | reverse complement strand
AGACACAAATATATAGATATATATATATATATATATATATATATATATATATAGTATATACTTAGTGCTTATTGAAAACAGAGCAGTCAACATATTGGAGCTTCTCCTCTCCTACATTAATTTTTAAATAAAAAAAGATCATTGTGAGTATAATCTCCAAAGTGTCATTTTAAAATTTCTAATCACAACTTATGTCAGACTGTCACCTTGCGCGTGATGCCAGCAGTTTTGGGATGGTGGTTGAGGCGTTGCCACGGCAGCAGGTTGTGATAATCTGAAGTTGGGAACGTGGACCCCCGCCAGTAAAGGTTCCAGTCTGCCTCCTCCTGCCTCCTCCGGTCATACTCCTCCCATCCTCGCTCCAGGAGCACCTCTCTCAGCAGCTCTGGGCCTCGGTCGTGCAGTCGGAACACCAGGGAGGCAGCCATGCTGCTTCAGGACCACAGTTCATATGAAGAGTCACGTTGTTATTTAAAATGGGGCAGAGCAGAAGTGTTTTCAAGTTTGTCTTATTGATATTTGGGTTCTTTTGCATCACAGGTTTGGAAAGAAACCCAATTCAGAGAAAAGAGATGTAGTTTATTAATTTACAGCTTTATTGTTCTGAAAAGAAATCCAAAATTGTTATACATTATTGGTGTTTAGCGTATATCTTAGTGTATCTTTGTATTTTTGCTGTTTTGGATGTAACTGGGACCCTCAGAGTACGTGATGTGGATGACTTTCAGCTACTACCACTACAAATTTTAGTTCAACATTTATAAAAGAGACTGAATAAAAGTAATTCATGTGTTTGCTGAGGCTGATTAGCTGTGGCAGCAAAGGTTCAATCAGTCCAATGATCGCTAGTTTCTTTAGATCAGTCCAGTGTTTCAAGATATTTTGCTAACAGAGATAAATGGACACACAGAGTGATAAATGCATGATCACTTTCCAGTCATCACATCCCAACTGTTAATTGATTTACATAGTTACATATATTTAATATATTTATGTTCAGCTTTAATCAATAAATGACACATTTAACTAATAATTTAGCTATTTATTGTTGGCTGGATTGTGATGTTATTGACCCTCAGTATTAAATAATTTATTTATTTGTTTTAAAGTTAATGTTATTGCCTTCTGTGGTCACAGGGACAGATTATGTGAATAAAGGCAACCAGCAATCATCTATTTTTATTTATTTTACAAGTTTGCAGAAGAGTGCACCTGCTGTTTTACCTGCATCACATCAGGTTGGGCTGCAGACAAAAGCTCTAAAATCATCAGCACTTCCTTATCTAAAGTCTAATAAAAAAAAAAAACAGCAAATAAAAACTGATACAATTAAATTTAATAAATAAGTTTGAACTCAAGTTTAAGGATTTTTTCATAATTTTCCCTTAAAGAGTTAAATTTCAAGCACAACTGAACATTTTCCTTTAAAACATGCTCTTTTTTTCTTTCCTGGAAGGTATTTTATTTGTTTAATTAAATTATTAGGTCATAGAAAAGCAGGATATCATGTTAGGAAATAAAACTGAGCATCACGATAATCACAGACAGTGAAAAGTAAAACTTCAGATGATTTACCTTCAGCCCTGATGAGTCTTTAAGCTCAGTATTTATAAGAACAAAAGGTTTGATTCCCTGGCTGCTCCACTGCAGCTCCATGTGTGAACTGGAGCATTTAGTAAATCTGAGAGGCCCAAACTAACCTGACACTTTGTTGACCCATCAGAGCCAAAAAAAAAAAAAAGAAGGATCAGACTGCAGCTGCAGGCGCCAACGTGCTCGCTGACACTTAAAATTATTCATTAGCTGCAAACGCTTCCAGAGATCAAAACAAAAAGCTGCGTTTCAGTCTGACACAAAGTTTGGTTAAACAAACTTTATAATGCACTTCAATTTTAATAAAGTAAATTTGTAAAGCTGAAAGTTTTAAAACAATTTGTTTACCTCAGTCTGAACGCACCCGTTTCTTCTGGCAGGTCCTGGTCCGTCCCTTCGGCTCACCTCGCAGACAGAACTGCTGGGCCTCGGAGCTCCTCCTACAGATGAACCAGGCATCAGTTGACCACAACAATGTCTGAGTCATCAGAGCCGCTCCAGACCCGAGTGTCCACGGCCCATTTAACCCAGAGGAGGCCCATGTGAGACTTGGAATGAATGTCGAGCTGCACAGCAGATGGCAAACTGCAGACTTGATGTCCACATCAGGTTCAGCTGATGAGAAAAAAGTAGATCCATCATGAAATATTGCAGCTGACCATTTTCTTACTGTGCAGCCAGAGTAGAAAACAAAGTGATTGTTTTGCTTGTGCATGAACCAGAAACCGTTCCGACAGCGATTCCATTCCAAAAACTAGACAATGAATTTGTCGCCATAGTTACAAGTTACGCTGCACAGTGGCTCAGTTGGTACTGCCTCAGCGAGAAGGTCGCTGGTTCAAATCCCAGCCTGGGACTTTTCTGGGTGGAGTTTGCATGTTCTGTGCACGTGTGGGTTTTCCTCCAGGTACTAGTTTCCTCCCACAGACCAAAAACATGCATGTGAAGCTGACTGGTAGCTGCTCTTGGCTGAGAGAACAGTTTCGTTTGCCTCCATGGGTCCCTGTGATGGACTTGCAACCTACCCCACCTCTCACAGCGATACCTGGATATGGGCATCCCCGTGACCTGAAAAAGGAGCAATGGCTGGTTGCTAAAGTTACTTTACCGCAACTTTAAATAGTCCCATCATAGGAGTTTCTCCCATCAATGGCATCTCATCAGTCTCACTTGAAGACCTGGTGCACTCTAAATTATGCAAACCATCAACAAGATTTAGATTAATGTTCTTTATTCCTCTATGCCATTTTTATGGAAACTAGCTGCCACCATATTTATTGTGGACCAAGCAGGGAATTTCAGTTTTAATAGTTTTAGTTGCTGCAAACTGCAGAGAAATTTTACAGTTTAGACATCTGACCAGACCAAAGTGGATTTCTTGAATTAGATTTTTTTGTGAAACCTCTCATCTCAGGGTTGTCAGTCAACATTTGGACTAATTCATCGCTTGTAGAACCTCCCAGTGAAAGAATGTACTTTAATGTAGTTTAATATCTTTATTAAATCTTCATTGTAGCTTAACGTCATCTTTTCATCTACAGCAGATTTGACAGTTATTAACAGTTCTCTCAGCAGTGGTAGAGCGCGTTCAGCTTCTGTACATCCAGTTGGCTCAGTTGTTTCCGTTGACCGATACTCCCCCCTCCTTTGGTCACTATAGTTGGACTTCCATCAACACTGAAGTAACCCCTGCAACAAACAAAGTACATTAGACATTTTATACAAATGGTTTAACCTGGTAAAGTCAGAATGGTTGCAACTTACGGTCCATAATGCATTATAGAACCGTAGTCATAAGGCAGGTTCAGAGTGTTTCCTGGATTAATCTCAAAGTTTCCTTCCTTGCCTAAAAGCAAAATTAAGTCATGACAATCTAACAGAAGAACAGAGGTGCACATTAAACATTCAGCATTTACCTGGTGTGATACTTGACCAGTTGATGGTGATGTGTTGATCTCGGTCTGAACGAGTGTGTTCGTGGAACATCCCCAGACCATGAATGAGCTCATGGCACAGGTTCCCCACAGAGCACGTGCTGTCAAAGTACACAGGCTGGGAACCTCCACGGCACCCGACATACGATGAACAGCTGGAATTTAAAAGCCAGATGAGATCCATAAGATAAAGAGGGTTTAAACTATTTTTTTTTTTAAGTTGCAATGGGTAGCTTTAAACCAGTTACAAATTCAACCTTTACTCCCACACCCCGTTTGATTGTATCAATTGTAAACGACTACCTACTAGACATGAGTTCAATAGAAATAGCCAAATTTAAATAGAGCCACAAGCATGGAGATATCTCAAGAAGAATCTTAGACTATGCAGAAGACATGATCCAGGGTGTGAACTTCAAAGTGTGCACTTGAGAAATGAAAAAAAAAAAAAAGGCTGTAGCAAGACAGCCCATATGAGAACCTGGTGAACAGTGAGGCTACAAGGAGCAGGACTTCAAGGACTTGGGTTGGTGTCCACAGTCCAGGAGTGGTAGAGGTGGAAAAGTCCAGGCAGGATGGAGAACAGCTTCAGGAGTGATTTGAGACAGAGTGTCAGCAAAGATCAAAAGGAAAAACAAGTTTACAAGACAGTGGTGAGACCAGCCATGTTGTGTGGTCTGGAGACATGACATTGAAGTCAGAAATGATGGAGGTTCTCCTCAGGAGTGACAAGGATGGATAAGAGACAGCACAGGTTGAACTACTGAGATAAAGTTAGGGAGGCCAGACTGATGGTTTGGACATGTCCAGAGGAGGGACAGTGGTTTGGACATGTCCAGAGGAGGGACAGTGGTTTATTGGTAGAAGGATGTTAGAAATGCAACTGCCAGGAAAAAGACTAGATATATGGATGCAGTTAGGACAAAAAAAGGAGATGATTCACTGCATTGACTGATGAAAGACTGAAGTTTATTACCACCACTTACTGTAGTTCATTCTTGCTCTTTATCCACAAATTGTTAAATTTGACAGTTTCACTAGTTTTGACAATTAGTAGCAGATTACGATTTCCAGCGGAGCCATTTCTTTAGAAAGTATCACTTGCATGATTCCACTGCATTTTGTTTACTTAAAACATTTTTAAAAAAGTGCAGTTCTTTGCATTTAGAAATATTTTTAAAGTCTCACCCTGCTCCGTTCTTAATTTCAATGTAGTTATATTCATTAGTGTGTGGCTGGAAGCGAATGCACGTTGACCTCATGATCATGTTGAAAGCTTCCAGGATATCTGCCATTCGAGAAGCTGGGTCAGGTAGAAAAGGAATAAATAAAATTAAAAAAAAGTTTTAACCATATAAAAATCTTGTTAAATAGCTTGGAGCTACAACCACTCACCAACATTTGGATTGATTTTGTAGGGGACAATTGCATCACCCCACACAGTGTTCACAGCATTCCTGTCTTCCTGCAGGTCACATTACATTTTAAAACACCACATTCAGGTTTCTGTGATATGGTCACATTAAATAAGGTTCATGCAAATAATGAAAGATTTCATCACCGGTTACCTCCACCAGAATGTCTCCTTCTTGAACTGGCATGTCACTTTGCACCTCTGCAACATGTAAAAACACATTGAAGTTTTCACCAGCCAGCTCTGCACTCACATTATGAGACATCAAGATGCAACAGCAAGTTGAAGGTCACAGAATTCACATTTTTACAAAAGCCATTAGCCTAATGAACAGTTAAGTTTTATTTGGAGAGTTTAAATTAGAACAAACAAAAAAAAACCCTCAAAATTTCTCATCTGTATGAGCATTTAAATCTTTAAGTCCTACCTCCTAGAGTCTGATTTGTGGCTGGTGCAGGAACAGTGGCATTTCCTAGAAACAATAGAATAAAATTCCTAATAGTAAAGTTTATTATGAATAAAATAAACAAAAAATAAAAGTCACATTAAAGAAGGAACAGGGTGAACCTGAAGAAGAAGTAGATTCATCCAGTGATTTGACAGGAACACCTGCAGATGAATTAAATGGTGTGAATCAGCAGCCTTTAACCAAACCAGTTGTAATATTTCAAAGTTTACCTGTTGTAATATTTCAAAGTTTACCAGTTGTAATATTTCAAAGTTTACCAGTTGTAATGTTTCAAAGTTTACCAGTTGTAATGTTTCAAAGTTTACCAGTTGTAATGTTTCAAAGTTTACCAGTTGTAATATTTCAGAGTTTACCTGTGGACAAGCTGCAGAAGACCAACAGCCACGTCACACAAGGCAGCAACATTTTTGATCGAAGGAAAAGAGCTGCCGTTTGGGTTTATATGAAAACCAGCTGCCTTAAATCATCTGAACAGCTGAGATCACTTCAGCTGATTCTCATCCTTTTTCATTCATTCAACCTTTATTTAGGCAGGTTAATCTCATTGAGCCTCGAGGACTCATTTACAAGAGAGACCTGGCTACAAACTAATCCTGCAGCTAAAGTCTGGACATCAGGGGGTTCTGTTACTTTTAATAAAACAGTGTTTGAGCCTGGTCCTTGAAGGCCACTACCCTGCACGTTTTCTATATTTCTCTGCTGCAACGCACCTGATCTGAATCACTGTGTGATTAACAGACGTCTGCGGGACACGAAGACGTCGTTCAGCCACTGAATCAGACGTGTTGGAGCAGGGAAACGTGCAGGGTTTGGTCCTCAGAGACCAGGACTAAACACTGCTGTCCTTAGCCCTCATGGACTGGAAGGATTCAGAATCTTTATGGGTTTACCACTTTGATTTTAATGTTTTTATGTAATATATTCCAGTAGATCCTCGTTACATTTTACTCCTAAAAACAGCCACAAAAAACACTCGTTACTCCAAAGAAAAGACTTAGTGATGCATTTCAATCCATCTTTATTTATAAAGTATCTTTCACACATCAAATGTTACACAAAATGTTTCACATCAGATGAAAAAAAAGACATTTTTTACAGACAAGCAACAAGCAGACAATAAAACACATGCAAGTTGTTAAAGGGTTAATAATATAAATGTTGACATTGTTGATTCTTCGCTGGTGCAGAAACTTCTACACATTTCAGACATTTTGCTCTTAATTTTCTAATAAAGTATAACGTTGTGTCCCATCATGCAGAACAAACTGACTTCTTCAAGAAACTGACATTTTTCTCAGTTCCAGTGAACATAAACCATGTGCAGCTGAACCCTCCAAGACCGAGGAGATGGAAGGAACAAAGCTCTCGTTGATGTTGAGAAGATCAGGACCTTTAAACTCCTGGGTCAGCAGCTAGATGGCAAACTGGACCATGAATATGAGACACTCCACAAAAAGAGACAGAGCCTACTGATCGAGGAAACTGGGCTCCATTAACGTCTACAGTGATCTGCAGATGTTTCGTCAGTCTGTGGTGGTCAGTTGCCTTTTTTGTGCCGTGATGAGGGACAACGTAGGACCAAACAAACTGGTGAGGTCCTGTTCTGGGACTTGGACTCAGGGGCAGTAGCTGAGAAGACAACCCTGAAGATGCTGATCATCCTCTGCAAAGCATCATCAGCTTCCTGCGCTCAGCAGAAAGACCTGTCCATAAGGATGGGCAGCTCCTCCCAGCTGGGACAAAACATCCTGCCCATTAAGGCTAAAGTCTGAAGATACAAAAATAATCTTTTACATTTAATGAGTTTATTATGATGCTAATTGATTTTGAATTTCCTTCTGGAATTAAAAAAAAAAATAATAACGCTTTGTTCTTCTGAACACTAAATGGCAGTGCAGAGCACAAACAGGAATTCATATTTAAAGTTTCTTTCAAGATTTAAATGTTGGGGATAATTTTTCCAATGTGCTAATGTGTACATGATCCTATAGATTTAAAATAAATGAGTAAATAATTATTTAAGATTGTAAAAATAAAGAATAGGTTTGAAAATTGAAAATTTGTTCTTAAAGCATATTTTTATGTGTACCAGTATTTTATTTTTTGCTCTCTATCATTTTAATTAATCTTAATGCTGATTGTGGCAATCTTTTCAGCTTCCCTTCTTTCCAACTTCCTTCACTTGTTTAGGACAGACGATTCATTTCTTGAACTGGATGCAAAAGAAAGTTTCCCCACAGAAATAAAGTTGCATTAGGCTTTTAATGAAAATAATCAAATAAAATTTAGAACATTATTTGAAGATACTTATTATTTCTGCATCAGTTCAGTTTATATAGCACCAAATCACAAGTTCTCCATCTAAGGAAGCAGCAGATTGTGTTGAATGTCCACTTCGTTGCAGTCTCTCATCCTGAGCAAGCACAAAAGGCAACAGTGGAAAGGAAAAACTCCCTTTTAACAGGAAGAAACCTCCAGCAGAACAAGGGGCTGTCTGCTTCGACCGGCTGGGGTTTGAGGGAACAGGGAGGAGACACAAACACAGCATGACCGGTCCAGGTGGCCTTAAAAACGATGATGGAAGAGAATCTTTAAATTTGCTTAAAACATTTTCTGCTCAGACGAAATTTACTCGGTGGCTGTGTAATTTAATGTAAACTCAAAGTTATTTTAAAAATTGGACAGAACAGGATTGAGGATGTATTGATAAGTACTTCATCCTTATGCCATAGGTCAGAACCAGATCAAGAGTGTGATGAGATAGATGAGCAGACATGTTGGGTAAAACCACTTCTTTTGACTTTTCCCTCTTCAGGAGTCTCCACAGAGTGTCCTCCATCTCACTGTCTTCTCTGCTGCATCCTCTCCAACTACCTCCATGTCCTCTCTGCATCATATGTCTTCTTTGGCCTTGCTCGGTCTTTTTCTTGAGTCGTTGTCCCTCAGTCTCTCAAATCAAATGGAAATCTGAATTGCCATTTTTATTAGTATCTATTTAGTAGTTATCACTCGTTATTTACTGGGTAAAACCAATGGATTATATTAAATTATTAAAGGCTATGCTTAAGCTATCACTTTCAACATTACATGAATATTGAAATTTACATGAATATTGAAATCCTACATTATTATGACTATCAGTATTCAATAGATTAAAAAAAATCTGAATTCAGACAAAAACCTGAGAATAAGGACCTGGTGGACAATAAATAATAAAAGTGGCAGTTCAGATTTCCATTTTGGGTGAGAAAAAAACGCCCCTCACACTTCGTGCAACCTAGCAGCTGGGGTCGGTGCATTGTCCACAAGGAAACTCGCATCAACAGCCTCTCACCTTCTTGCAGATTGCAATTGTTAACAGTCTGGTTGATTTTTAGTGTCCAAGTTGCAGAAGACTGGGATGTTTAATTGATTCACAGCTGAGAAAACCATTAAAAAACTCCTTAATGAAATTGGAGTTGAACCAGGCATCCAGAATATACGAACATGAGGATGGTAATATCCAATCTTTCTTATGCTTTGCCTTTAATTTAAATGATTTGCAGGGAACAGCAACAAAATTCAGCAATGATTATAGAATTTGAAAATGAGAGTTAAGTGTCAATACATAACTTGAAAAGGACACAAAGTTTGTTTTCTCAGTCATCCAGGTATAAAACAACAAAAAAGGTTGAATCATGTCATCTTGACTACAAAGTCCAGATGACATGATTCAACCTTTTTTGTTAACTTGAAAAGGAGTTCTGACCATTGACATGCACAGTATTGATTGTCCAGTCCAAATGTTATCCCTCGCTCTGGTGAGCAGAAAAACATTTGTAAAAATTAATTAAAATTTTTTTTTTTGATAAGTTCAAGGAAGCACCTCAGCCACTGTGAAACCTCAGATTGTTACTGGACCCATAGAGGCCGCAGCCGACACCCAGTGGTCTCCTTGCATCACCAGGACCCCAAGTATCGCAACAACGTACGAGTAAAAAAAAAAAAAAAAAAAAAAAGTGAACCACTGTTCCAACGAGCGTCAATGGAAGGAGGAAAAAAAATTTAAAATAAAAGCTTGGATCAGGAACCCAGTTGTCCAACTAGAGGGGGAAGTCCTCTTGAAATGTTACAATTAAGCCCTTTTTAAAAAAACGACCAGCTCAGATGATAGAATCACAACTCAAATGTTATTTTTCTGACCCTCTCGCTGTTTGAGCTACAGCTACTTTAAGATTTTCAAAAAAGTTTCAAGGACAGAATAACACATCTTACTGGTGTTTCTTTATTATCCTTCACCAAAGGGGACCTTTGACCCAGAAATTGGTGACCATCCTCCTTCAATTGTTTTTGAAGACTTCATTTTGAGCTCTATAGCACTCAGTTTGGGAAACTTGACCTTGGTCTTTATGTGTGTTGGGCAAATAATGGAAACCACTTTCCTTCGGATTCCATTTCTGTCTCCCCAAATCTTGAGCTGGTCCATACACTGTCCTCCAAATACTGTACCCCCAAAACTCAGCCCCGATCATTAAAGCTGGCCCATTTTATAGGTTTAGTCAGCCTCTTGCCTAACGCCTCCCTTAGCAACTCCATAGATTCCAAAAAGTTCTAGATTTTTACCATTCCCCTTTTCTATTTACTGCTATGATGTCATAATCACCAACTGCTCATCAGTACTTGTTTTATAAATTTACAGGAACATCTTGTACCAATTTTTTCTCTTCACCATGACTTGCTAAACTCAGTTCAGAACATCGTTGTTAACCCGAGTTGTGATTGTATCTGGACTCTAATCAGAACACTCATTAACATTAAATCACTTCCAACTATAAAACTTTTTTAAATGATTGGATTATAAAAACGATTGTGAATACAATGATCTAGTTATATTGAATAAATTGATTTAATACAAATTGTACTTCAAGATTTGTTTCAGTAAACTAAGTTCAGGTGAAACTCACCCGCAGGCCCTAAAAACTACTTCATTTTCCCACTAAAACCCACATTACTGGACAGTCAGCAGTTTCAGATAGTCTTCAGTGTTGCCCGCTGTGGCAACCTGAATGCATTCGACTGGTTGCTGGAGCCTCTAGTGCCATGCTTTGAAATATGGAGCTGCAATGCAGGGTCTGCTTTTCAGCATGTGTCACTGAAGAGGAAAATAATTTGGAACTGAATGGGCCGGTAGTAAACTGGGGGCTTAGCACCATGCTTACTCCATCTGGTCTGGGGTCTTGGCTGCTCAGGTCTGCTGGAGGACCGCTACCGGGAGCTAGTCTCATAACTGACAGGAGAAAGGTAGGTACACTGGTGAAAATCCATTTGACCAAGAATAAACTCAATTTAAATATTTATTGGAAATCTGGTGAAGTTATCAAAGTCACTTTTATTTGCCTGTAAGAAGAAGGAGATGTCATTATATTTGCAACAGTTTGCATTTAATAGATAAAACCCTGAGAATGTTACTGACTGCAGTGGTAAAGTGTGTTCAGCTTCTTGATGTCCAGCTTGCTCAGACGAGACCTTTGACCGATCCTTTGGTTAGAGTCTTTGGACACAATCGTTGGACTTCCATCTTTGCTGAAAAAAGACCTGAGAGACGAAACAATGACAAACATCAAAGACAAAGCAACTTTAACACAACACTAGTCTGAGATTTTTTTTTTGAAGAAGTTTCACTTCAACTAAAAAAAAAATAAAATTAAAAAAAATAAAATAAAAAATACTGTAATAAAAAAATTAAAAAATAAAAATAAAAAAAAGCACAGCCTTTTTTAAACTGCATAAAAGTTCTTGCCAGCTGAACTCACATGCAAGTCACTCCCTCCCTTCCCTGCTGAGGGTTGTTTGGTCACAGGTTTCATACTGCATGAAGTTCTGTTCTGAGTTTGACAAGTTTGGAGTGAGGGCTGCATGTTAACTGCTGGAAAGTTGAAACCAGAGCCTTCCTAAGTCAAGTTAACTTGTTAAAAAATTGTTTTTCTGCCATCTTTTTTAAAATATTAACAAAAGAAAGGTGGTTCCCACTTCAACGTGTAGGGAACAGTCGAGCCATGGCCTGAGGTTATGGCTCACATGTTTTTCTGTTGTCTGAAGGAATTTGTCCTCACAGTAAATTCAAGCTTTAACTGCACTTTAGATTGATAATAAAAAGACAATCCTCCTTGGGATTGTCACGTCTTGGATTAGATAATCTAAAAAGGAGGGGTTACAACTTACTTTCCATAGTGCATGATTGATCCAAGGTCATAAGGCAGGTCCAGGAGGTCTCCTCGTTTGATTTCAAAGTTCTTTTTTTGGTCTAAAAATGGAAAATAAAAATAGTTTGCCACATTTTGAGGTGAGCAAAAGCATCTTGAGGCATTCAACTCAGACTCTTATTGAAGCTGATCCTATTGAGATCCACACACCAGATTCCATCTCACATCTTCATCCCCATGCAGAGCATCCTTCATGAACCAGCATCTTCTCATGTCCAAACCATCTCTAACTCTAAGCAGTCACCGATGCATTTTTAAAAATGCCGTTTATTTTGGTCCCTCTGAATGAGAAATCCTTATACTTCTCATCTCTGCAGCCTCCAGCACCACCTCCCGTCTCTTGGTGCCACGGTTCAACCTTACATCATAAGCCTCAGTCTTGAAAACTCACTCTTGCAGCCACCTTGTCACAAATCAACCGACACTCCTCCATCCCGTCTGTTCTTACCTCGCATGTTCACCTGCTACTTTAAAGTTAACCCCAGAATTTATTCACCTTCGATACATTTAATTCAAATTTATTAAATCAGGCAAATCCCAGTGAGGTCAGATCTTTTGCAAGGGAGGCCTGGGTCTGAAGACAGCCCAACATGCAGGTTTTAGAACTGTGGGAGGAAACCAGAGTATCTGGGGAAAAGCCACACAAATACAAAAACATGTGAACGCCACACAAAGGACCCAGGTCCAACCAGAGGATTGAACCCAGGACCTTCTTACTGTGGCTACAGGGATAACCAAGCTTTCATTCTGCCAGCATCTTCATCGTTCCAACCTTCCTCATCCAGAACAATCTTCAGTCCATAGCATGCCCCCACCTGCTCCCTACTGTTCAGTTCAAAATGATATTTGCAAACAGACCATCGTTGGTCCAGAGACCTCATCTGCCAGCCCGTTTCAGTTTAAGATGGTCTCACACTGGCAGTCTAGTTGCCACCGTACAGTTTCCCTTATTTGTTCATGAAGACAGAGCTGAGATGATGTGGACATGTGAAGGGACAGTTTGTACTTGACAAAGGATGATTAATATGGAAATGATGGGGGGGGAGAGACCACAGAAGGCTTGTCAATGTATTGAGGGAAACTGCAGATGACAGGAGGACTAGACAATCCACTGGTAACACTGACCAGAACAGCCAAAAGGTTTCTTCATTCCATTATAATTTACAGCATTTATAGGATGGAACTCAAACTTATTTTAAATTTTTGTGCATCAACCCTTTGTATCATTTGACCAGGTCAAGCTGCAGGAGTTCAAGGGGGTTGAGCCAAATGAATAAACATCCTTTAAGTTGGTACGCTTACCTGGGGCTATGTTGGTCCACTTCACAGATATGTAGAGGTCTCGGTCCCGGCGGTTGTGTTCATGGTGCATACCCAAAGCATGAATGAGCTCATGGCATATGTTCCCCACAGAACACGCGTCTGCAAAGAAAATTGACTGAGAGCCTCCCTGGCAGCCGATGTATGACGCACAGCTGGAATCAAAACAACCAGTATGACGCACAGCTGGAATCAAAACAACCAGTATGACGCACAGCTGGAATCAAAACAACCAGTAAGTTCTCTGCAGGATGCGATTTGAACTGGTGGAATTATTTTATAGTAAAGACTATTGGGTGCACAAATTAAAGTATGTGGATTTTCTATAATACCAAAATGTACATTCAGGGTCAAATGCCACAATGATCACAGTCAACTGCAACTGGTCTTTTTGCCAGTTTCAGGAGGATTTGACATTAAACTGACCAATAATGAAAATAAAGAGTCCAAGAAAGTTGGGGGGGGTAGTAGATGTGAGGAAAGTTGACATTTTCAGACTCTAGATCAAATGATGAACTTCCAGATGATATTCCACCTTATCTACTGTTGCTGTTATTCTTTGTTTGTAGCCAGATCTCTTGTAAATGAGTCAGAGGCTCAATGAGATTAACTTGCCTAAATAAAAGGTTGAATGAATGGAGTAAAAAATAAATCCACAATTTTGAAACGTGTGCACCCAATTCTTGCTTAAGTTATTCAACCCTGGAAATGAACAAAACAATGAAACCAGAGCATTGGTGTAGCAATAAATACAATTTAACAGCACAGCTACAAAAAAATCACTGAGGTTTTTTTGAATTTGTCATTTAAAAAAAAAGCAAATAAAAGCTTTAAAAAAACAAAATGCCAAAATAATTTAAAACCTCACCCTTTGCTCGTCGTGAAAAAAATGTAGTTTGCTTCATCTGTACGATCCTTGAAGCGTACACAGGTGGAGGAGGTTATCATTTTAAAAGCTTTCAAGATATCTGCTGTTCGATGAGCTGTTTGACAGGATTAAAAATAATTAAAGCTTGTTGGTTTTAAAAAAATAAAATAAATCCACTTGTGACAAACTGATCATCCATAACTTACCCATTTCTGGAGAAATAATGTAAGGGACAGTAGCATCTTTCCATACACTGCTCACTGCATTCCTGTCTTCCTGTTCGTTCACAAACATTTAGATTTAGTTCTTTGTAAAGAGTTAAAAAAAAATAAACTTAATATCTTACAAAGTGCTAAAAAAATAAAAAAATCGGTCTTACAGTTAATATGATGTCTCCCTCATCAAGTGGTAAATCCATTTGAAGCTCTTCAAGACAAACAAACTTTAACTTCTCAAACATACAAAAATAATGTTGCAGATCTTACCTTCCAGCGTCTCGCTGCTCACGTTCGAAACCTCAGATTCTGAGATCAATGCTCCAACTAGAATAAATAGAATAAATAAATAAATATTCCTGAAAAAAAAAATGATATACAAAAATTGAAACAAGGCTGCTTTAATTAAGCATTTGAGAAAAGAAATGGCATCAACTAAGAAAATAACGTGATTTTTTTGCAACATGCAACCACACCTTCTGAAGTCTGATTGGCAGCTGGGAACATGTCAACTCTAGAAAGTGTCGATGCATTTCCTGCAACAACAACCATTCAAGTTAAACTAATGTAGCTATTCTTAAGAAGTGAAGATGTGCACATGAAGGCAGCGAGGATCAACCTGATGCAGAGGCAGCTCCATTAGTTGAGCTTACAGGAACACCTATAAAAGGAACAAACAATATACTGTATACAGTAAAACTATTCAGTGAATATGATCAGGACTGAGTGGAACATGTGAAGTGAACTGCTTGCATGCTTACCTGTTGACAAGCTGCAGAAACCCAGCAGCCACATAAAACAAAGCAACATTCTGTTAAAACCAGGTGGATGGGCAAACTGCACGTCGGCCGCTGGCGCTCAGGTTTAAATAAAAAATAATAATAATCAGCTGCTGTCAATCATCTGAACAGCTGACATCACTTCCACTGATCCTCATCCAGCTCTGAGCAGGAGGAGGTGCTGCGTCATCACGTGCAGTTGTGGATTTTGTGCAATCATCAGAATAAATATATTTATCACCCACCGCCAGCGTCATAAAGGATGTTTTTGTGCGTGTGTTTGTTTCTTTGTTTGTACTAAAAATATGAAAAATAACATTGAACAGAAATTAAATAAACTTTTAGAAAACAATTATTGGATGTGCATTTACAACTAATTACATTTTGGAGTTTGCTTGAAAATAAAATGAATAATAAACACTACGATTACAATAGGCCTTCGCAGCGCTTAGCTGCTCAGTCCTAATAAATAAATGAACAATATGAATGCTATAGCTAGTCGACAACAGCCAAAAACAACTAAGTTTTACAAATACTGAGGCAACATTTGATGTGGCAGTAGCTGAGAGTCATCCCCAGCACACAGTCTGAGTGCTGCCATCACATGTTGGTTCTCATGACAATACGTATTTCTTAATGTTTGACTAAAATGGATAAAATGGTTGGAGTTTAAAAACCTGAAATGAAAGGCAGAGAGAAACAAATGTTCCTTCATGGATGTTTTAAATTGAATCTGGATTTTATTTTAATTTTATTTAGGTTATTCTGTTCACATAGGTTTTATTCTACAATTATCTGTTCGTTTTCTCATTTTTTCTAATCAAGTGCAGCATTGATTTCCCTGTACTGGTAATTTATTGTTTCGCTCAGTGATGCATGTAAGAGCCTTACAAGAGCAATTTTTACTCTTGTTGTCGACACTCTTAAATTACAGTGTCAACAAAAATAAATTACACAATAGACATAGCCTATGTCTGGAAAGGCCAAAGTAATTAGTAATTAAACTATAAATATAAAAAATTGCTTATTTGTTGGAGGAATTTTGTGCTTCTTCAGAATGCACTCTAGATGGAAGCAAAGAGCAAAAACTGGAGTTGATCTGTTCACGTTGACGTTTCCTCGTTACATTTAAATTTAAATGTCAGGGATAATTTCTCCAAAACTGCTGTTATACCAATATCAATACTCAGAAGAAAAAAAAAGAAAAAAAAAAGAAAAATGTAGAATAAAGGATTAGAAGCAATAAGGCTGGAATAGATTATTGATTTAATAGATTCAGTCATGCTGCATTAAATTGTTATGGCAAATAAGACAATAGATCCACAAATAAGTAAAATAAAATGGATGGATGAATAGATGGATGGATGGTTTGTTGCACTGATGGATGGATGGGTGGTTGGTTGCATTAATGGATGGATGGATGGATGGATGGATGGATGGATGGTTGGTTGGTTTGTTGCACTGATAGATGGATGGTTGGTTGGTTGCATTGATGGATGGATTGTTGGTTGGTTTGTTGCACTGATGGATGGATGATGGATGGATAATGGATGGATGGACAGATGGTTGGTTGGTTTGTTGCGTGATGGATGAATGGATGGTGGATGGATAGTTGGATGCATTTATGGATGAATGGAAGTTTACATTTATGGATGGATAGATGGATGGATAGATGGAAAGAGGTTGGATGGATGTATGCATTTATGTACAAAGTATGGATGAATGGACAGATAGAGGATGGATGGATCCTATAGGCAGATGTTATAAGGGAGAATGTATGTATGTTTACATTTATGGATGGATGGATAGATGACAGAAGGATGCTATGCAGGTGTTATAAGGGAGGCTGGATGGATGGAGGATGAATGGATGCTAGGCAGATGTTATAAGGGAGGTTGGATGGATGTTTACATTGATGGATAGAGGATGGATGGATGCCAGGCAGATGGGAGGGTGGATGGATGCTAACATTCACAGATTTTAACAGCTGCTAGTCAAAAACATCCATGCACATCCATCTCACGCTCCATTCTTCTCTCACTAGAACCTGAGACACTTGAACTCCTCCACTAGAGGCAGCACCTGATACCAACCCGGAGAGGGGAAAAAATATAACCCATAAAAAAGAAATACCCAAGTGGTGAAATTATTTAGTGTTATAATGATAAAATCTAAAAATGAGTTTAAAGTGCGACTGGTGCTTATTTTTCCCACACGCCTTGAAGGCATCGTCAGTCAGCGCCCTCAGTGTCACGTGACGTCATGTCATGTGACGCTTTCACTTCCTACTGGATCGGTTCAGAGCTGAGTCTCTGCTGTATCATGTCGTCCTGCTAATTGGGCTCCACGGACAGAATCCAGCGCGGTAGAAACATGTTCTTCCAGGGTAAACCGACCCGCCACGGCTCTCTGGGGCTGGCTTTGTGGATCGGAGTCTGTCTGGGCTGTGTGCTGGTTCGGTCCGGAGCGGAGGGGGACAGCAGCGGTAGTCCGTGGTACCAGGACCTCTGCAGGTAACAAACACACGTCTGCCGACAGAAAACCCCGCAGTTAAAACACTCCGAGCCGGTTCAGTTCTTAGAACCAGCTCGTTCAGCTTCAGAAACGTCCGGCAGTCGATGCTAAAAATGCTAATTTCGTGCCTCGCGCCTCTTCGGTCCCACGACATTTAGGTGTTTACCTCGCGCTAAAACCAGCTCGCAGACGCTGTCAGCTCTTTGTTTCGACACAGTTCAACTTTTAGTGTCGGGCCGCGGTCCAACAGAACCGTTAAACCGAGTCGGGCCGAGCCAGACAACATCAACCAGCGGCAACCGCAGTTCCTTTAAGTTTCCGTCAGCTGACATGAAGAGGAAGATGAGCGGGGAAAGGTCAAAGGTCACCTGCCTGCAACGACAAAAGGAGACCAACAAGTAAACAGCGTCGTGCACAAGTCTAGAGTCCATCCTTTATTTCTTTATTTTTTTACACCTCTGCTTTCAGTTCAGAACTTCATCTTTGTTAAAGGGAAATTTTTGTTCGCCTGTTGATTCAAATCAACTTTATTTATAAAGCGTTTTTAAACAAACGTGACATAAAAAATGCTGAAATAATGAAAACACGACAAAAACATGCAGGTGCTCATGTACGACACATCTAAAATAACACCTAATCAGAGAGATGTCATCTTCTGTGAAACTACAGCTTGAACGCTGAGAGCTGAAAGTTGCTGAAGGAAGCTAAAACTGAGTTCTTAAAGCTAATAATAATAATAATAAACTAGCTAAAAGATGCAGAACACTCCCTAAAAGAAGCAGAGCAGTAGCTAAAAATAGCAGTACACTAGCTAAAAGTTGCTGAAGAAGCTGAAACTGAGTTGCTAAAGCTAAAAGAATCAGAAAACTAGCTAAAGATGCAGAACACTCCCTAAAAGAAGAGCAGCAACTAAAAATACCAGTACACCATATTATCTTATCTTAAAAGCATTCTGAAGCGGGCGCTGTACCGGTCTGTCGTGGTGAAGAGAGAGCTGAATCAAAAGGCAAAGCTCTCAATTTACCGATCGATCTACGTTCCCACCCTCATCTATGGTCATGAGCTTTGGGTTGTGA
>JARVGV010000192.1:29902723-29918246 GCA_031762435.1 Hypsolebias longignatus | reverse complement strand
GCCCCTGAGCAAGGCCCTTAACCCCCACCATCTGCTCCCAAACAGGTCTCTCTTGAAAATGAGTTCTCGTGGCTCAAAGACTCTCTATTTAAGACTCTTTATTTATACAGGTGTATAAATAAAGAGTTTAAAAAAAAAAAAAAAAGTTATCAAAACAGTGACACATATAAAAAAATTAAAAAAAGACTACAAAACTCAACAGGACTTGTGTGATAAATAATCTTTCATTTTACACACATTTCTATATTATACTTTATTAAATATCCCCATTGGAGATTAATAAAGTATAATAAATGATTGTTAAATTGCCATTTTTATAGATATTATTAGTAATCTGTCTGTTTTTAGAGTTCAGTCTGCAAGTACAGTAGTCCCTCGTATATCACGGGTATTTAGGGACCACGCCCACCAGCGATAAGTGAAAAACCACAAAGTAAAGATACAGTAGTCCAAGTTCAGTTCAGTTCAAGTACAGTAAACTTTATCATGAGGTGCCAGACTGCAATCACACAATCACCTGTTACTCCCAATTTCTCTCCTTTAATAAACAATTTAATTTAAATGCTGTAACATTTTAAATACCGGTAAACAATCCATGCAGGATTGTTTATTTAAAACATTACAGTATTTAAATTTAAATTTTAGAGAAGTGCAGCAGGACGTCAAAGGGATATCACAGTTTCAGCTCTGCATCACGGAGCAGAAATGTTCTTGATCAGTTATATTTCGACAACTGAATATAGAAGTTCTAAAATAATTAAAATAACTTTTAACAATTTTATATTTTGTGATTCTGATGATTTTATGATGTGACATACTTTGCATTTTAAGTTGGAAGACAAAAGTCGATGGGTGCATCTGGACAGCAAAGGGTTAACCCTTCACAAAGCGGCTGCAGCAGAAATGTGCTGGCAGCAAAGTGATCAGCTGCAGGAGGGAGCTTTTCTTTCCACTTGTGACACATGGTGCAAAATCATTTAAAATAGTTTAATTAAAATAAACAAGCCATGGCTCATCCATCAATCAGCCATGTGTCATGTTCAGTTTTATTTTGAAAAGCCACGATAAACCGCAAAGTAGCGAGGGACTACTGTACTTTACTTTATCGTCCTCTTCTAATTCTTCTAGCTTCCTCCTTGTTATTTCTAATTTCTCATTGTTTTCTTCTCAGTGAACTACTTTTAAAATACTGTAATATTTTTGAGTTGTTAAATGAGTACAGTTTATTTGGAATATTTTTATTTTGAGGCTGTGTTTTCCTTCTTTATACTGTATTTAAATGTAGATGTTTAGATATAAAATAAAATCTTAAAGTCAAACCACTCAGTGACACAAAAACATTTAAGTTGCATTTACTGTTAGGAACAATATGTGAGCTGTTGCTGAGAGGGTTTACAGAAAAACAGTTCAGTTAACATTTGGTGTTGTTTTTCTCAGTGACGGTCAGGGCCACTCCTATGACCTTTCACCTCTGGCTTTGGACTCTCAGAACTGGGAGGTGGAACTTTCTACGGGAGACACCAGGAAGCGGTTTTACATCAACGTGTGCAGGTCCCTGGTGCAGCAGGGAGGTCAGTGCTCAGGGGAGTGTTTAAAACCCAGTGCAGGTGAAACGGTGACGCTCTGCTCGTCTCGCTGCAGGGAAGTGGAAGTGTCCCTCCGGCTCTGCGTCCTGCATGAAGGATGGAGACGATTACGTGAGTCTGGGACAGGTGGAGTCCAGTCCCACGTGGGACAGTACCGTCCTGAAGCTGCAGTACACCAGCGGACAGGCCTGTCCCGACAAAAGCCGGAACAGGACCAGCATCATCCGCTTCAAGTGTGACAAAGATAAAGTGGTGAGACTTTCTCGTTGTTCTGATTTTAGGGAATTTCTTTGCGTTTTTGTGGACACTGATCAAACGTCTCGTCTCTGAGACGAGCAGCTTTTAGCCGAGACCACAGAAAGTAGTTTTTTTCTATCTTTTTAAATTCCAATGAGAAAAAGACAGAAGTGATGGTTTTTTGTGGTACCACTGGCCCTGTAGATCTGGGACTTTTGGCCCAGTTCATCAAGACCACCGTTACAAATGTTGGGGTGAAAATGGATATGGATCTTGAGCTCGACAGCCAGATAAGTTCAGTTGTTAAACTGAGCGTTTTCCAGTTACAGCAGCTGGTTAAAGTAAAACCCACTCTTTCACATCAGCACTTTGAAACAGTATTTCATGCCTTTGTGACCACCAGGCTGGATTACTGTAATGCTCTTTATGTGGGGGTTAGTGGCTCCTCCATTGCTCGTCTTCAGATGGTGCAAAATGCTGCTGCACGTCCTTCAACTGGCACGTGTAAATACGAGCACGTTTCCCCCATTTTAGCCTCACGTCACTGGTTGCCCATACATTTTAGGATCATATTTTATTTACTTTTAAATCTCTCAATGGTCTTGCCCCACCCTACCTCTCCGAGCTGCTACAGCCTTATACGTGCTCTCAGATCAGCTGATCAGCTGCTCCTGAGTGTGCCCAAAACAAAGCTCAAGCTTAGAGGTGACCGTTCGCTGTAGCAGCTGCTAAACTATGGTGACATGTTGATTTTACTATTGTTATTTATTTGATACTCCTTTTACTGTTTCAATTTTTATTGCATAGCTGTTTATGTCTTTAAAAAAAAAAATCTTGTTTTGTGCTTTTTAACTTGTCTGTACAGCACTTTGGTCCTGTATGGGTGCTTTTAAAGTGCTCTATAAATAAAGTTGGATTGGATTTAAAGAAAAACTGTATTTTTCCCAGGATTCCCGGCCCACTTTAATCTCTGAGATTGAGGACTGTGTGTACACCTTCCTGTGGTTAACAGCGGCTGCTTGTCCTCTGAACAGCGTCCAACAGGACGACTGCAGGGTCACCAACCCCGTGACAGGTCAGAAACGCCCAAACCTCCTCACTCGACTCCTTTCATGAGTAAAAATAAATACAAACATCGAAAAGTTATGTTTAATTACATAATGTTATTATTGCATAAAGATAGGCACACAGTGACTGATGAATTATCAAAGAAGCAACCTTTTTAGCAACTTTTTACGCTTTTATGATTTATGTAAAATTGGATTGTAAAAGTTTATCATCTGAACTTTAGTTTTTCTTTTTCTTTTAGGGCATTTGTTTGACCTGAACTCTTTGAAGAAAGTCAACGGTTACACGGTTTACGATCATGAAAACTCAAATATGTTTCGCATGAACGTCTGCGGAGAGGTGACCAACAGCGGCTGCGACTCGGGCACCGGTATGTAGCACCACCCACTGAGAAAACCAAAAACCACTAAGGAACCAGGTTGGTTTTCCACAGCCAGAAAGCAGCTCAGAGCCACGTTACGTTGTTAAACGTCTTATCTGGTAAATATTTGATCCTTCCTTTGGTCAGAGCAGAGGTTTTCACAGATAATAGTGTTTATTCCTGCAAGCAGGTGTCTTAATATCACCAATCTGTTTTACAAACGCTGTCCTAAACAGCAGTCGGTGTTTGTGAACGCTGTGCCTACCAGCATTTCTGATCTCTGATTGTAAACGCTGCTACGAACAGGAGTTTCATTTCTAACAAGACCTATAAACATCAGCTGCTGATGTTAAGAGATAATAAAGTAAATGATGCTCCAAATCGATGATTCATTCACTGACCCCGTTGAGCAGAGAAGATTTTGCTCCTTTCCTTAATGAAGCAAAGTCATAGAGATACAAATGAGTTGTTATGTGCTTGTCAAAAGACAGTTGTGAAAGTTGTGTATTGTTGCATGGCCCTGTTCATCTTGGCATTCCACAGGGCTCTGTTCTGGAGCCATTGCTGTTTCAGCTCTATCTGCTCCCTCTTGGTGATACTTTTATCCTATCTTTGTTATGCTGATGACATCCAGTTGTATATTTCTTTTCTTCCTGATGAAGTTTCAAAACTACACATTTTACTGAACTGTTTGGATTCAGTTACAAACTGGACGACTGAAAGTTTTCTCCAATTGAATGGAGAGAACACTGAAGCAATCATCTTTGCTCCAGGAAAAAAAAAAAAAAAAACTACTGCAGTGATAAAGCAGATCCTTGGGCCTCTTGGTCATTTTGCTAAATCCTCAGTAAGAAACCTTGGGATAACTTTTGACTCAGGTTTTACTCTGGAAAATCATGTAAAGTCTCTGATCCGTTCCTGTTTCTACCATCTGCCAAATATTGCCAAGCTTAGCCGTACTGTCTCTCGTTCAGAATTGGAAATGTTAATTCATGCTTTAGTTTCGTCTCGCCTGGAGATTTGTAATGCACTGTGTGCATGTTCAATCAAAACCTCCCTAGACCGGTTGCAGGCTGTGCAGCATGCTGCTGCTAGACCTCTGACTGGATCTTCAAAATGTTGTCATATAACTCCACTTCTAAAGCCCCAGTTCATCACTGAGTGGATTTCAAGGTTTTGGGTTTGACTTGGCGAGCTCTGCATGGACAGACACCAATTTACATCTCATCAGAACTTTTACATCCCTACTGCTTTGAGGTCCTTTGATCAAGACCTGCTGATTGTCCCCCAGACAAAACTGAAAACTAAAGGAGACGGAGGCTTTTCTTCTGTGGCTCCAAGACTCTGGAACTCCCTTCCTCAAACTCTCCCATCAGTGGACTCAGTGGTTTATTTTAAAGTCCAGCTAAAAACTTATCTTTTAAAATTTGCTTTTGCTTAAATTTGTTTTGTGCTTTTGTTTATTTTGTTTGTCAAAGCACTTTGGGATTTTTATCTTTAGAAGCGCTATATAAATAAAGTTTTACTTATTTATTATGGTTTAGACTGTCTGTCCATAAGTTTTCTTTTGTCTGGCCCATAACTTCTGATCCACTCAAGATGATTTGATGAAGCTTGAGCATCTTGTACACTTGTCATCACCCAAGGTCTCAAATCAAGGTCAAATGTTCTACAAGGTCTTCACTTGTCTGGGCC
Source organism: Hypsolebias longignatus (assembly GCA_031762435.1). NCBI lineage: Eukaryota > Metazoa > Chordata > Actinopteri > Cyprinodontiformes > Rivulidae > Hypsolebias > Hypsolebias longignatus. The sequence continues at coordinate 29,913,299 of JARVGV010000192.1, read as the reverse complement.
ATTGCTGTTTATTGCTGTACAATAGATTGTTGACGGGCGTATAATGTGCTGTATGCAGTCCTCTTGTTAAACACAGTGCTTACAACCGTAAACTTGACGCTGCTCCTGACAGAAGTGCTTCTTCACCCAGTAAAGAGTTGGTTCAGAGTTGGCACTGGTTTGCACTGGAACCCCACTGAGCGCATCAGATAATTAACATGATGTTGGACTAACATGGCCTGCTAAAACAACCCAAACGTTACTTCAGTGATCAGAGCTCACGTGCAGAAAAATAACATTTTAAGTTGGAAATCAGTGGGATAGCTTCGTTTTTGTCCCTCTTACATGCGCATGTAACTTCCAGGTAATAAAATGTTTCTTTTTCTGGTTACTGTTTAAAAATCCAGTGGAGTTATGTAACTCGGAGGACGTGCATCACTGGTGCTCAAACTGCAGCTCAAAGCACCAAAATAAATGAGACACTTTGTGAAATTATTGACCGCTCTTCCAAAGCTGCACACAAAGTCCAGTTTGTGGTTATAATCGTGGGAATGTTTAGAAATGTTTAATCTGTCAAATCCACTCAGGCAGAATAATTTTGGAAAATGAGCAATTTATGGGTGAGATGCTCAGTGTTTGCACAATGTTCAAAAAACAGACAGTGTTGGTAAAAATCACTAAAACCTGTAAAATAATGCAACTTAAACAAACTGTATATTAGAAACAATTCAACAGTTGCTCCTCGTACGGCACTCTCCAAACGGATGTAAATTTCTCGTTGTCTGTATTTTCTCGTGCACATATTTGTTGCAGCCGTGTGTATAAAGAGAGGAAACATGGTGGTCAGCGGCGGTCAGGTGAGCAGGAAACTCGTCTACAAGGATCACGTCGTGGAGCTGACGTACGAAGGAGGAAGCACCTGCTCTGCGAACGCCAACCTGAAACACAAAACCATCATCCAATTTATCTGCAGGTACTTCTCCCTCTAACCGCTCTGAATTTGTTTAGTCTGCGAGTAAAACCTCTCAGCTCATGAAGGATCCATCCATCATCTTCCACTTGTTCTGAAGTCGGGTCTCAGGTGCAGCAGCTTGAGCAGGGAGGTCCAGACATCTAGTTCTGCAGCCACCTCTTCCAGCTCTTCTGGGCGGGACTCCAAGGCGTTCCCAGGCCATCCGAGAGACATAGTCTCTCCAGCGTGTGCTGGGTCTTCCCTGGGATCTCCTCCCAGTTGGACATGCCCGAAGCACCTCCCTAGGGAGGCGCCCAGGGAGCATCCTCACCAGATGTTTGAACCACCTCAACTGGCTCCTCCCGATGTAGAGGAGCAGCGGTTCTACTCAGAGGCTCTCCTGATAACTGAACTTCTCACCTTGTCCCTTAGAGATAGGGTGAGAAGTTCATCTACCCTGTGGAAGAAACTCATTTCATCCGCCTTCATCCACAATCTCATTCTTTTGGTTTCTACCCAGAGCTCGTGACCATAGGTGAGGGTAGGAACGTAGACTGACCGGTAAACAGAGAGAGCTTCACCAAGATTGGACACCTCTGGTTTATAAAATGTCACTGAGGTTTAGTGGATGTGAGTTGTTTTAAGGCAGTCGTGCACGTTATTATTCCTGTTAAATCTGAAATAGGGCCGGGCCATATCATATTGTTCACAATAATACCAGGGAAAAAAATTATATCATGATAAGCTTCATTCAAATTTGGGAAACTGCACCTGCACTTTAGTTTTTGTGGTGGATTTTGTTGAGCTATATTTTGTGCAGACTTTTTCAATCTAAATAACAGAAGGTTGATTTTTAATTTTATACTTGGAGACTGAATACTTTACTAAATAAAGTAATTTCAGTAAAATTAACCCTTGTTTTTTATTTTTATATAATACTGCAAAGCAACATGTTAAGTTAATTTTGTCAAATGCATAACTATGATTTCTATTTTTTGTTTGTTTGTTTGTTTTTAAATGCCCAGAGGACCAGATTTAACTCTTTTAGAACTGTGATTTCTTTTTCTTCTTTTTTTTTTTTTTGTTATATCATGAAATTTATCGTTATCGCCAGAATGCTCTGAAATATCACAATATTATATTTGAGCTGTATCGCCCACCCCTAATCTGAAATGTGTCCTCTATAGCAGTTCTTTTAAGATTAGTTTTATTTTTATGTTCGTGCAGACCATCTAGCATGGACTCGACCCCTGAAGAACTGGTTCTCATTGACTCAGACGCTGAAACGTGCACACACTTCTTCTCTGTCCACACACCCCTGCTGTGTGAACAACCCGTAAGTACCAAGGAACTTTTGGTATTTTTACATAAATATATATATTCACTCATGACTGGTCCTGTAAAATATTCATTTGAATGTATTTTATACGCTACAGTTCTTCACAAAGATCAAGACAAACCTTAAAAAAAATTAAAAAGTGGCTTTTTTCTCAACGACTCTTCATGTATTCAACATTTTTTAATTTGAGAACCTTTTTCAAAACAGCAAATTATTTAAAAATACAGTAGAGAAGTTCCACATTTACTCAAGGAGCTTATTTACACAATTTCAAGTGGAAAACTTGTTGCATTCCTTTATATATTGGCAACAAATTGACCCTGTTCAAGAGTAAATGGGTTTTTATCAGAGAGCAATGGACGGTGCTGTCTCATCTGAGTTTCAAAAGGAATGCACGATTGAATTTTAGGTGCCAGTGGAGGAATTAGACGGAGGCATGTTCAAAGAACAGTGATAAATTCTTTTTTAGAAAGACAGTTGAATTTAGAGATAATACAGGGGATTAGAGAAAGACTGGAGTTCAGTTAAAAGGAGGTTGATTCTCATGCTGTTTGTTCCAGTTTGGTTTCAGGCTCGCGTTCCCTCTTATCATTTATTTATCAGGTAACTTGTTCAGTCCAGAATGGCTCTGCGCTGATAGACCTGACTCCTCTCATTCACATCAGTGGGTTCTACACAGCGACGGGTCAGTGAGCCAAAGCTTGAACACACATCAGATTACTGGCAAACATAAAAAAAAAAAAAACAATTGACAGATTTGTTTGTTTTTTATTATTTTTCCTCTCAGACGATGCCGTGGACCAAAATAATGAATCTCCAGACTTTTACATCAACATCTGTCAGCCTCTGAACCCCATCCCTGGAGTCACCTGTCCACCTGGAGCTGCTGTCTGTATGGACCCTGACAAGGGACCGCCTAAGGTGGAAAAACGCCAAATTATCACTTTAATACATTTATCAAATAAACACCAGCATACCTTAAATAAATACATTAGGGAGGTTGTGCAATTTGTTTTCTTTTAGCTGAACGATGGAGCTAAAATTTGGTGCACTAACAGCTGAGATTCATCCCAACACCTACTCCAAGTGCTCGTAGATCTCAGGAAATCATTCAGGGTTGCTATCTGAGTTTAAAACTGGCAAGAAAGACAGTAGTTGGAACAAGGCGGCTGTGGATCAGTGGTTAGAGCAGTCGTCCTCCAATGAGAGAATCAAGAGCTTCGATTCCACCAGTACAATGTCAGAGTGTCCTTGAGCAAAATGTTGAACCCCTGACTTCCTCTGATTTGACCCAGCTGTGTATGAATGGAATTTGAAGGAAATGATTAGACCGGGGGTGCCCAATACGTAAATTCTGGCCCCCTTTTGTAAGTGAGTTTGACACCTCTGTCTTAGAATATCTTTACTCAGCACATATGACAGCGTAGGTCAAAATACTATCATTTTAAAGTGACACTATGGTTCATCATTTCTTATCTGGCAACCCGACTGACATGAAAACTACAACGTTTTCATGTAAACCTGCTCATTTTTTGTTTATTATCTCCAATAAATATTGAAGAAATATTGAAGAAATACTAATATTTCCAGAGGTTGTTCTGTGTAAACGATACAGGGAACCAAGGGGTTTAATGATTGTGTTAGAAAAAAAAATTTTTCTTATTTGTCTGTATTTTCTGCTCTCTTTAATTTTTGTTTGTTCTCCTACTGATTGAAGGACATTGGACGGACCACCAGCGGTCCTCAGGTGAACCATGCGACAGGTAAGGTGTTCATCACCTACCAAAGCTCCACCAGCTGTGATGCTGACCCCTCACAGAACTACTCCTCAACCATCATCTTTACCTGCCAGAGAGGCCTGGAGCTGGTCAGTCAACAGTCCATAATCAATAGTTCTGTCTCTTTATCTTTTAATCACACCACTACCTTTATGTCCAGGGTTCTCCTCAGATGCTGGGGCTCCAGGGTTGTGTTTATTTGTTTGAGTGGGCGACCCCTGTAGTCTGCTCCGATGCCACTCAGACCAGCGGCTGCAAACTCACAGACTCCCAGCTCCAGTTCACCTTTGACCTTGGGACCCTCTCTGATGAATTTCAGGTGAACTTCAAGTGCCGTTTGCCACCAAAGATGTTTTTATTATTTAACTGGAGAAATGCAGTATTTATATTTCTCCTGTTGAGGTTTTGTTGGATCCAGTCGTAAAATAAAAGTTCTTTAAATGTTTCAGGTCAAAGGGAGCTCTGGCACGTATCACATCCACGTCTGCGGTTCGGTGGCAGAGCAGGCCTGTAACCAGAGTGCAATTTGTCAGGTGTCCGGTTCTGGTTCTGACAAGTCCGCTTCATCGTTTGGCATCAGCAAAGTCATGACGATGGACTACAAACATGACGAGGAGGCGGTGCTGATGCAGTACGGTGGGGGAGCCCCCTGCCCCCCAGGTCAGGCTCTGTTTTCACTCCAAGGCTGAGAGTTGAGTTTTTGTAAATGTCCGACAGGATCTTTTTATGGTCTGCAGTTGTAGAGGGAAAAAAAAAGTGAAAATCTTTGTGTCATCGAGATGTTAAAGCATCAGAAAGACGACGTAAAGCTGAGTCACTCTGGAGCGTTCAGGTGTGTCTGCAGGGTCCATCGTCCTACAGGGAGAGCGATCATTCACAAATGGGAAACATATAAGGCAGCTGCCAACCTTTTCAGGAGTGGACATTCTAGTAAAGTCACCCCAAAGGTCAGACTGTGCAATGCTTAAAGAAATCAGCTCCTTCTCAGACTATTTAAACATTGGTTAGTGGGTTAAAGGTCAAAGGTCATGGCTTGTTTAGAATCATGGCACCACAACTTAGGATTGTAAAGTTTAATTTTAAGGGACCACAAGACTTCTGGAACAAAACCAGACCAGAGTACAGATGTTTACCCAGAATGCATAGCACCATGTTTGTCAAAAACAAAACACAGCTTGTCAGCACAATAACCTCATGCAAGCTGTGAACCACGGAGGTGGAGTGCTGATGGTCTGGGCTCCTTGCAGTCAACTGAGCGGATCGGAGAGTCAAATGTGATGACTGTCCTACAGCTGAAACCTGAACTGGGTCATGAACGGGACGATGCTCCGAAAAACGGCACAAACAAAAAAAATAAAATCTACACAGAACGGATCAAATAGAAAAGAATCGAGGTGCTGCAGTCCAGTCCAAGTTCAGAACCTCAACCTGGTTAAAACAGGTCTCTCTTGTAAATGAGTCCTCGAGGCTCAATGAGACTAACCTGTAGAAATAAAGGTTGAATGAAAAATACAAAACACTGCTGGATGTTCAGAGAGCTGAGCAGAAGTTCACCACCAACAGAAACCTCAGTTAACTGAAGTTATGTTTGAAAGAATGTTTGGTTCCTCCACAACCATGTAAGGCTGATAAAGTCCTACAGAAGACAACTGCTGAGTTACTGCTGGTAAACGGGGTTCTACAAGCTGCTGGTTCAGAGGCAGGACTTGTCAGATTTTGTTGTTGCTTTTAATTTTAGCATTCATGTTGCGTTGTCCGTCCGACATATTGAACAGCTGTTTTGTCCATGTGCTACTGATCGTACCTGCAGTCCAGTTAAAGGAGCAGTTTTTGCATTTCTGTGTCGTAGTGACGGTCCACGAAGAAGCGTGCGTGTTCCCATTCATCTTCATGAAAAAGAGTTATCAAGAGTGCACCACAGACGGAAGGACCGATGGTAAGAAGTGGTGTTCGACCACTTCCAACTATGACACCGACAAGAAGTGGGGGCTCTGCAGCAAAGGTGAGATATCGGTGCTTTAAAAGCTTCGTTGGTACGAGTCAGTTTCTGAAAACATACTGACTGAAGCTCCCGTTTCCATTTGGTTTCATATAAACAAATCTGAAATAAATTAAGTTAAAAAAAAAATCCTTACAAAGTAACGTATTCCTTTAAAAAATATAAAACTGAATAATTTATCTTAAAATGTGAAGTTTTCTGTGGAATCACTAAAGAAAAATATCTAAGAAATTGTTCAAAATGATCTCATTGGGGTGAGTTTTAGACCGCCTCGTCAAAATTACTAATAGACCATCGATGTGGACCTTGAATCTAACGGTCCGTCTCTGTTCCAGTTTCAGCCAAGCGTCAGTCCTCCATCTTGTTCACCTGCGACCAGTCTGCAGGCCGCGGCTCCCCTCAGCTGCTGTCGGAGACGGCGGGTTGTTCGGCCGCGTTCCAGTGGCGCACCAACGCCGTCTGTCTCCCCAAGAAGATGGAGTGCAAGTTGGTCAGTCAGCACAAGACCTTCACCTTCAGGTCCCTGTCGTCCCTCACGGAGCCGTGGAAGTTCAAGACCGAAGAATATTCGTACGTTTGCTTTGAATTTTTTTTTTTTTTTTTAAACAGGTCTCTTGTAAATGAGTCCTCGTGACTCAGTGAGACTGACCTGTACAAATAAAGGTTGAGTGAATGAATCCTGATGATTGTTTTTAAACACTTACCTCTCTGACTCTTGTACTGCGAATACTGATTCAGTTGATTCAAACTGTTTCTTTTTTCATATCTTGTTTTTTTTATTATTGACTTTACCTTCTTCTGCAGACTTTGTAATGTTTTGGCCATTAATGCATCAAAAATGTGCTTCTTTTAACTTGTACTTTTCAAAGTATTTACCTTTATTTTTACTATTGAAATACACTAACTGTGCACTTAAATTCCTTTAAAACTTTTTTCTTTCTCTCTCAAATCTGCTTCAGCTTACACATTTCTGCTCAGCTGCTTTTAGCTAGCCTTTTGATCGTTTTAGCTAGCATTTGATGTTTAACAAACTTTTCCTGATTGGGGTCTGCCTAGAAAGGCAGCCACCGATTATTATCCACCTGAAAAGGATCTGCAACATGTACCCACACAAATTTTATAAATAAACGACCGTCTCAGCACCATGATATGTGCTATTACTTTTGGTGGCATTTTGAGTTACCATGGCGACATAATTTGCAAACAAAGATGCCATTTTTCTCATTAAAACAATAATCAGTCATTTTTAGAGAAATTAAGATAAAGTTTGATGTGGTAGCTGAGAGCAATGCCCCATAAATAGTGAACTCAAATAAAAATGTCAAGATGGCCACTAAAGCTACATTTAAATGGCTTTAATGCAGCTGTTCTTACACATACAGAGCTGAAATTTGGTGTTATGTGGTTATAGCTGAGAACGTTCCCCATCACATACTGAATCCAAATAAAAAATCCAAGATGGCCACCCATAGCTTAAAAATAAAAAATAAAAATACAAGTCATTTCTTTTGCCGCATTGAGCTGATGTTTGGTATGGTGGTAGCTGAGAGCGAACCCCACGCATAGTACTGTCAAATCAAAATTTTAAAATGGCCGCAGCGTGGCAGTCCCTGTCAAAGTTCCTCTGGGAACGTTCTAGTTTTAGTTATTTTAGTACTTTTAGCTTTTGCTCATTTTAGCTTATGTTTGGCCTTTATCACTACTTCTAGTTTTTAGTTAACCTTTTGCTACATTAACTTTTAGCTAGCATTTTGTTACCTTTAGCTAGTGTTTTTCTACTTACGGGCTTTTAACTACCGGTAGTATTCCACTTCTTTTTGCAAGTGTTTTTATTTTTTCAGTTTTAACAACTTATCCTCTTTAGCATCTTTTAGCGTTCACGAGTTTCAAAAATAAAATGTCAGTTTGATCTTTTTTTAAAAAGCTAAATTACCACAAATTTTATCAAAACAAAACAAACAACAACAAGCCACTTGAGATACAAAATAAATGATTATCGGAGCACAAGATTTAAACGTCAGAACGTCTGCTCCTGCATAAATCAGCGTTTTTCAGTCTCGGTCCTTGGAGCCAACAGACCAGTACGTTTCAAGCATTGTCCAGGTATAAACTGATGAGACATTGACAGGCTTCTGCGAGAGTTAATGCCCCTCTCAGGAGGTCAGTTATTCCTTTGAATTCAACAGTTTGAAGCAGCACAAACTTGCAGAGCATTGAGGACCACAGTCAGAAAACACTGTCATGGAGGATGTGTTGACGACACGAGGCTCAGACTTTCGGCTTTGTTCTACGAGCCTAAAGAATTGTGACTCCTTTCTGTGTTCTCCTCGACCTCAGGTACTACATCAACCTGTGTCAGGGGATCCACGGTGGTTTGACGGACTGTCCAGAGGGGGCAGCAGTGTGCCGACACTCATCAGGACAGACCCAGACGCTGGGACGAGTTTACACTCAGAAGATGAACTACACTGGTGAGCAAGCTAAACACCTCACTGTACTTTACAACAAAATAATAAGATATAAGCATTTAGCTTCGTTTGCTGTAATATTTATTTCTGCTCATTCTGCCAACTAATGACGCGGCCAGATGCAGGAAGACTGTGCAGCACCTGCTCATTATTCTGTGCGTCATTTTGAGCCTTCTCAGCGTCGCATTCACAGAACAAACGTAGCTGATATCATATGGACTCAAACACGCTCGTCCTGTTCAGCACGTGCAAACAATCTGCGCACGTTCTGCGAGTTTGATCTTCCGTCACAAACACGGCCGGTATAAAAGTGTCCGAAAGACAAAAGTGTTTTCAGGTGGTGAGCTCCGGGTCTTAACAGGTGAAGTACAGAGACATTAGTTAAACCTGCATGAACATTTGACTGTTTCAGGGACGAGTCACACTCAGGATGATGTTTTAACTTCACTGATCATCACTGCAACTTTGTACTTAGGGAGATAAAGTAGGCTGTTTCTGTGCCATGGAGAGGTTCACCATGGCCTCATCAGGCGGATTGGACCCCCTGGTTTGCAGTTGGGCTGAGGGTTCAGGAGTGTCCCACCATATTTATTCCATCAAATACTTATTTAAGCCTCTGGGTGTGAAGTACCATCTGTTAAAATGTTTTATATTCATGTAGTTTTTTTCTGATTTTTATGCCCTTTTCTGATAATTAATGACCGGAAGCGCAGATAAATTAGATTTTTCCCGACACGCCTGCTTTCTTTTTATTTTTCAGTAATACACAGATGTAGACTCTCAAAGCCGCACTGAGGCCCTACAGTTCTGAGGACCTGCCAGTCTGAGGTCACTATCAGTAGTGGCCTTTATTTTTCTGTTTTTTATGCAAATGAAAGCACAGATACCATTTCTATTATTGTCCACATTTCATGTCGCACCCACGGTGCTTCAAAAATCTGAAGTAGTTTGGCCTGTTTGTCATTCTCAGCAATGTAAAAGGGGTTCATTTAAGGTTTTTGGTATAGAAATTACAGAGTTACGTTTTCTGAGCTTGGAGTGGAATGAGCGATGACATTTCTGCACGTGCATCAACCAGAAGACGCCTGAGCGTGAGCGTGTCAGCGTCAGAGTGGTCCCTGCAGTTTCTTTCTGAGACACCTGCTCTCAAACTATTTAAATATTTCTCACAAACACCACTGGTCTTTGACAGTCAGATGCTGTGGTAGTTACATAAGTTGTATATTTTCCTCAGAATTCATGCGTAGCACCTTTTCTAAAAGTGGACAAACTGCACCAGCGCAGAGAGACACCGTTTGGTTGTCATTTAATATTAGATTGATCTTGTACTCTCAAAAGACACGCAGTCCACTACTGAATCTGAGTTCTTTCTGTCACGAGTAACAGCTCCATCTTCATCACAAACCTGTTTTCTTTTGCAGACGGAAAGATCTTTGTCAGCTACTCAGCAGGAGATGACGTCTGTGGCAACGGCAGGAAGGCCGAGACGGTGATCCAGCTGACCTGTGGTCGTACAGTTGGTCACCCGTCACTCCTCAGGTAGCGTTTTATTTTTTATCAAAACCTAGAAAATAAATGCTGTTCAACAAATGTACCGTACTTTTCGCTGTATAAGTCGCACCTTTTCAGTTAAATTATCTTGCTCTGCGACGTGTACAGCGAAGCAACTTATTTTTGTTGTTTTTTTCCCATATTTATAACTCAATTTTTGGCCGAGATCTGACGATTTCATTCATTCTGACCTGGAAAATATTGAACTCTACCATTTTCAGCCGCTAGAGGGCGCTCGACTGATATGGCAAGCCAAATGTCTCATTAATAGGTAAAAGTGACTATTAATGAGACACTTGGCTTGCCATACCAAGCCATCTTCGTCTCGCTCCGGAACTCCTGACCATCAAAGTGCATTTATTAAGGAAAAGTTAAACTGAGACACACCTTTACTATAATGTCGAGCAAAAAAATAATTATTTTTAGACGGTCATCTTAAATTTTGAAGAAATCCACAGCTAGTCCTCCCTCTGCGCGCTCTCGCAGCCGCAAATCGGCTTTTGAAACGCA
>JARVGV010000192.1:29826898-29837700 GCA_031762435.1 Hypsolebias longignatus | reverse complement strand
ACAAGTTTCACTTTTTGAATGGAATTACTGAAATAAATCAACTTTTACATGATATTCTAATTTTATGACCAGCACCTTTATTTTTTTTAAATTGTGGCATATCTGGTAAAATATAAAACCTGCTGCTGGATTTTTAATCCAAGCTGAACTGAGTGACGACTTGTTCCCACAGGAGTGACAGAAACACGGATCTAATTTGTATAAAAATCATAATAAATTGATATTTTCTGTGTGAGATCTGATTTAGCCCAAATAAAAAAAAACTATGTAAACGTTTCCCCTCAAAGACAATTATCCTGAAACGTCCACGTGAAGCACGTGCACAGCTGGCAGCCGCTTCTTTATGTTAGGAATGACATGAATGAGTTGTTAATGTGCAGTAAATGTGGAGGGAATGTGGTAGCAAATGGTTCTGGAGCTCAGAGGAATTAACAGGCTTCAAATTCCTCCATGGGCTCTGGAGGGAGACGGGAGAGGAGACATGAGAGCGAGATGAGATGAGAAGAGAAGCAACAGGAGCAACAGGAGCAACAGGAGCACCAGGAGCACCAGGAGGTCTGATGGAAACAAAGAACAACAAAATAAATCTAAATAAAACTGACAAGTGACAGACAACAAAAGTCATTAAACCACCTTAAGATTATTGGTTGTTTTATTTTTCTTTTGGAAGAGGGAGTGGTGGTGCAGAGGCTCGACAAGGTGGGCCTGCGATTGGAAGGTTGCTGGTTCAACTCCCCGTACCGACAACATCAAAATGTGAAAGGTGCACCCACAGCTGACATGCATGGTCTGAGGACTGTGAGAGGGAAACCGGGAGAGAACCCCACACCAACACGAGGAGGACATGGAAACTCCACCCACAGAGACACCAGGTCCAAACTGGGAATTGGATCCAGAACCTTCTTTTTGTGAGGCAACAGCGCTAACCACTAAACCATCGAGCTGCTCTGTGTATAAATTCAATACATTTAAAATTTCTCAAATCTGGTTTGACTTAGAGCTGCACGGTGGTAGAGCTGTTGCCTCTTAGCGAAAAGACCGCCGGTTCAAATCCCAGCCCGGGGCCTTTCCGGGTTTAGTTTGCGTGTTCTCTTCATGCTGCGTGGGTTTTCTGCAGGTACTCTGGTTTCCTCCCACCAACCAAACACCTGCATGTTAGACTGACGGTGACTCTGAGAGAGAGACTGGTTGTTTGTCTCGTTTATGTGTCCCTGTGATGGACTGGACACCTGTCCAGGTGTCCCCCACCTCTCAGTTGGACATGGGCACCGAAAAAGAAGAAGCAGGTAAAAAAGGCAATGGATGGATGTTTTGACTCAGTTTTACAAGCTCAAGCTCTTTTTAACTTCTTTTACAAACGAGTGTTGAATTCTACACGACTGAGCTTCATTCATGTTAAAATAAACAGCTTTAAATGTTTTCGTTCCAGATGACGCCAAATGTTGATGAGCATTAAAACTTCTTCAATTTATCTCGTCGGCATAACTTGAGTTTTCTCATGAAAATGAGCTGGGATGTATGAAACAAAAACTGCAAATAAATAATAATAAAAACCTGCAGATCGATGCAGATTGTCGTTTCACTGTTACAGAAAATAGAAAATACAACCAGGGATTTTTAAAGTCAAGAAAATTTAAATTATTCTGACCTGCATTAATCAAAGTCCTGAAGCTTTACTGGACTGATAACTGGTGAGAAATGAAATAAAACAAAGACAGAAGCTTTGACTTTGTGACAAAGACTTAACGACGTTAACGACTTCCTGAAGCCAAGAATCAATGAAGCTCTTCTCCCTTGGCTTTGATTAGAGAGCAGCTCTCGTCCTTGACCTCAGCTCTGGGTTTTGTTCAGCTAACGCAGCGTCACGTCAATCTTTTCTCCTGCAGAGATGAATTAACGTTCACGTCGTTTAAAAAAAAAAAAAAGAGGTCATTTCGTTTTGAGCCTGTGAGCAAAAAGGAGAAAGAAGCAGACGAGTGTTTACAGAGAAAGAAACGAAAGCACTCCACCCTTTTCATGTCTGTCGTCACTCAGGTCAGAAGTTGAAATTAATCTACAGCTGTCTCTGTGACGCACACACACACACACACACAAACACACACACGCACTGAGCTCCTGAGAAATCTAACATATGGCTAAAATGGACCTCCTTCTTTTGACTGTAAGGTTTTCTTTGCTTTCTTTTCTCTCCATTAATGAATAAAATTTGCCCTTTTTGTTTACTCTTCTTTGTTTACTATTCTGTTTACTCTTCTTTGTTTCCTATTCTTTGCATATTTGTCTAAAAAACACACAAATGTGCACAGACACAAAAAAAATTGTGAACTCCAGTGGCTTTTAACTCCACCTTTGTTAATAAATGTGTACTTCCTTTAACTTTAGATCTTATTGTTCCATATGTTCCTAACAGAGCAGTTCACTCTCTGACTGCAGGTTTACTTGAGGTTCCTAGAGTTTCTATTTCTAGAGTTTCCAAGAGCAGAATGGGAGGAAGATCTTGCAGGTTCCTCTCTTGTGGAAGCAACTTCCAGTTTCTGTCCATGAGGCTGACACATTGTCCAGTTTGAAGACTTTCCATTTTAATAAATCCTATAGTTAGGGTTGGGTTTCCTGACCTGTCCCTTAATTATACTGCCATAGGCTTAGACTGATGGAAGACATATTGACCTCATCCCCTCAAATGAATACAGATGAACATTTTTTATTTATAATTATTTCCATCCTTAGCATGTGTTTTTTTTATATTCCCTCCTATAGAAACCACACCTGGACCTTCTGTGTCTGTTTCTACTTCCTGTCCTCTCAAACCCAGCCGGTCGAAGCAGATGGACGCTCGTCCTGAGCCTGGTTCTGCTGGAGGCTTCTTCTTGTTACAAGGAGTCTTTTCTTCCCACTGTCTCCTTTGTGCTTGCTCAGGATGGGAGACTGTGACGAAGTGACGATTCAGCACAATCTTCTGCTTCCTTAGATAAATAACTTTTACTACGGTAACTGCCTTTTTTAAAAATGTGTTTAAATGTTTCTGTGCAGCGCCCTGAGACAACCTCGATGTTATATTAACTAACAGAATGAAATTTAATTTAAGTTGCAAACTTCAAACCCAATCTTCCTCAGCATCAGTGTGTTAGAAGAAAAAAAATCATGTGGTGTATCTGTGGAGGAGGATCGTTACTGCAGCTGAAAGGCCCCCCCCCCCACCCCCATTTACAAAAATTAAGGCTTTAAACTCTTAGTAACCTCCTAACATTCTAACATTTGTGGAAAGGCTTTTAATCACTGAGGTTGAGCGCTGTCCAACAGAGTGCTCGTTTTATGACACGTCTGAATCTGAACCATGGAGGAAAACATCTCTGTCAGATGATGACTGCGTGGCTCGAAGGAAGCAGGATCAGTTCCTTCAATCAAAATTAACATAATCTGCTCAGCTACTATAACTAATTTTCAAATAATCTGGTTTGTTTGACAGGCCAGATTTAAGAAGCGTAACCAAATACAGTAAATAGCTGCATATATATATATACAGTATATATATATATATATGTGTGTGTGTGTGTATACAGTATGTATATATATATATATATATATATATATATATAATTTTGACAATTTAAAAAAAAATCAATTTTGTTTGTCATTTGCTAACTGAAACACATTTTTAACGTCTTAGTTTTCTTTACTTTTGTCCCTTTTCTTCACATATTTTTGCTCATAACAGAAAAACAAATTAAACAGTTGTGTGATTTTGACCAACGATGGATTCAGAGAGGAAAAGCTTTTTATGCTGCAGCCACAGAAACAGCACTTCAAGATTTATCAGCTTCAGTGATTTCTGGGCTGCAAAACATAAAAATAAATAATAATAAAATAAAGATTTTAGTTGCACATTTTTCTTTAATCGTGCATCTCTTGTAACTTTAAATTTACTTTTATAACAAAAAAAGGATAAAGCACTGATGTTGTATTTTTACTCAAATCTTTCTAATTCCAACTTTGTTTCATCTTATATTTATTTTTTAGTCCTGACATAAAAGGTGTTCCTTGTCAGCATAAAAATAGACGCACGGCTGCACAAACCTCCTCGCTCACAAATGACTTTCTGACAGTTGTGTGTCCATCGCACCAGTTGTCCCAGCCCTGCAGCTCCCTCTAAATGCTCCCTTTATTAGGTTCAGAGGCTCAGTTTGCTCTGTGAGACTGTGTGTGTGTGTGTGTGCGTGCATGTGTGTTTACCGAGCTGAAGAGCAGTTGTCGTTGACAGCTGCACGAGTGCAGGCACAGAAAGAGTCAAGTGGCTCCACATCGCCGTCGTTCTCCTCGTTCATCAGACGCCTCCTCTCCTCCTCAGCAGCTTCTGGTGTGAAGTTTACATTGTTCATGCGGACACGGTCACAGATATGTGTTTTGTTTTTTATATATATTTTATTTATAAAGTATCCAGATCAATAAGGTCAGAGCAGACTGACTCAGCCAAACTTTTTCACTGAAAAAACTTTCACTTCTTTATAGCCGATATGGCGTTTTATATATATTATATGTTCTTACTGAGTTGAATCCCACTTTGTCAGCTGTAACCTGCCAGTCAAGTGTCTGTGCATGTGTGAGCATGCAGAAAATCCTAAAAGATGTCCAATTTAAGACAGAAAAGACCGAGGTGGCAGCAGGAATGCATATCGCCCGCTGATTTCATGCCAGTTTTAGATGCAGATCGAAGTGGAGAAATGACTATAAAGCCTTGAAAATACGGTTAAAGTGGATTTTATACAATTTTGAAAGATGAGATGCTCAGAGTAAAGGTTGGGAATGACTCTCAGCTACTACCACGTCACGTTTTAGCTCAATACCCGCAAAACGGACGGAGTAAAAAACATTTTCGTTTGTTTTAAAGACCAGTTGGTGGCCGTGTTGAATCAGGTCCACTCCAAAAGTTAATTGTTTATGGACGTGCATCCAAAGATTTGTTTCCAAAACTTTCAGTAAAATTTCGTTCTGTGCTTAATGAGATACTTCCCAACAGAAACAGTTGATTCCAAAAAGCCAAGTCAGCTCAGTTTCACCCAAACTTTAGGTCGACATCTGTAAGATTGACTGTTAATGTCATTTTGTGTTTTTTTAAGTTCTATTGGTTGTGGCAGCCATTTAGAATTTGATCAACATTCACTGATTTATTTCAGCAAATTTAATTAAAATCCATCCAGTGGTTCATGAGATAGACTCACATGAATGTGCATGAATACATGGGCAAAAATAAAAACATTTGACCTCTTTTCACCTTCTGAAAGTTAAAGAAATTAGGATGCAAAAAACCTGTGGGTAACAAGACTTTGACAACTTTAACGTGACAGCTTAAAATAACATACAGTAACTGTCTCATTTAAGACTCATAAAGACTAAAACTAGAGAAACTATTTCCTGTGAGAGGCTGTGTGGATGCTAGTTGCTAAATTTTAGCTGAAACCAGCTGAAAAAGTAACTGTTTCATCACTATCAGCTGTGAACAGCTGGTATTTGTTGAAAGCAGAAAAACAGCAGAAATGTGTAGAAAAAGATGGATAGAGCAGAAATGAGCAGATTAAGCTAAAATAAACAAAGAAAAGAAAGAATAGATTACAAAAAATACAAAGTAAGAAAATAGCAAAAAAGAAAGAGATGAGCAGCTAAAATGTAGCTGAAAAGCTAAAATCAAGCTTAAATTAGCAGAAAGAGGTTGAAAGGAGCATCAAAAGTTGAAATTATTCAAGAATCACTAAAGGCTAAATTAGAAAAAATAAATAAATAACAGCAAAGTTACAATTTGCAAGAAAATACATAAAAAGTAGTTGAAATGGCTGAAAAAAGTTGAGATAGCGGAAAGAAGCTGAATCAGAACAAAAGCTGAAATGAGCAGTAAAATGTTGAAGGATGTAAAGAGCTCCACTCATTTTCAATAAAGAAAATAATGGCTGAAGAAGCTAAATAGTTCAATAAGTAAAAGCTGCAGGAATGTCCTGAATGAGCCGAACGTTTTGATACATGAACTGTTGAAATAGAACAAAAATTGCTGAATGAGTTACGTGTTGAAAAACATATGGAAGAACAATGGATCTCAATAGTGACAACGATTTAAAACATCCACATAAAAACAAACTGTCATAATGAATGTTGAGACAAAAAAGATAAATATTGCTTATTTCAGGAGACCTGCAATATAAAGAGTTTAATTTAAACATATTCACAAAGTTACCGTTTTTACACGACAGTTTCCTTTCTTTGTGCTACACAAATAAAACGTCAAATTAAGAATGTGCAGAACGGGTTGTTTTCCAAAGTTGTGTAAAAATACATCTATGGTTCAGAACAGCAACTGAAAACTAAACGCACAAGTTCATGGAGATGCAAGCAAAATGTGTCACAGTCTGATTTACGTCAACAACCGGTGATTTTTTATATTTGAATGTAAAAAAATGCAACAGTTTAGATGATTTCCTTAAATCTTGTAAACGTTTAAATTGAAAATGTTACTCGTTAACAGCGTTTCAATTAGAGCTCAAACTGACAGAGTCAATATTCATTAATTTGTTTAAAGGAGCTTGAAAAAGTTGTGTTTAAATTCCTGCTGCTGGTTTATTGGGTTCACAAGGTGGGAAAAAATGAGAAAAGAAAAAAGTGAACTATTAAAATTTAAATTTAAAAAGATTATATGCACTACTAAATCAGGATTTAAAATTGACTCAGGAAACAAAAAGCAACTTCGCTGTGAGAACTTTCAGTTTGGGGGTGCTTTGGTTTTTAAATCAAATTAGCAAAACTCAATAAAAACAAAATATTGTAATTCAAACATATGAAGCACTAATAAAAACCTTTCAGTTTGTGTTTTTCACTAGTTGTAAAACAATAGTTTAATCATTTCTGAAGTCAAGTTTTGTCCAGGCTAGGCTAACAGCTAGGCTAACAAATGAGATGGTTTTACAGGCTTAATGAAGAACCTTAAACTTAGTCATGGAGTTCCTCAGGGTTCAGTGCTTGCACCAATACTCTACTTTATATGCTTCCATTAGGTGGTTATTAAACAGCATGGGATACATTTTCATTGTTATGCAGATGATACACAGTTATATTTGTCCATACAACCCAATGAATCAAATCAGTTACTTAGACTACAAACATGTCTTGAAGATATAAAAACCTGGATGACCCTAAATTTTCTGCTTTTAAACTCAGACAAGACAGAAGTTTTGGTTTTTGGACCTGAGCATCTTAGAAATACATTTTTCAGTTTTTTTTGGCCTCCTTGGATGGCATTAATCTGGCCACCAGCTCTAATGTTAAAAACCTTGGTGTTAGTTTTGACACGTCTGCTTGTGTAGTAACACAAACGTTGTTCAGTTGAGGAAATGGCAACAAACTAAACAAATGGAGTCAAAACCGTACAGATTTTATTAGGGATGCACAATATTATCGGCAGGTATCTGTATCGGCCGATATTATCGATAAGGTGAAATATCGGCCTTTCCCTCAAAATAACACCGATATATAAAAGGCGCTGTTTAAAGCACTGTTTTTGTGTGACAACCAAGTGACAAGGATGCCTGCAGTACCAGCACAACGTCATGACATCACGTGTGCCGTTGAGTTTAGATTTGTGAAAAATGTACAAATTTGCACTGTTCAAGTGTTGCATCATTTTCAGCTCCTTTTTGGCTTCTGCATTTGGTAGCAGGCCAAGCTGACAAAGACCATGCAGAATAATGTAGTGTTTTAATTCCAGAGCAGAGAAAGCTGTGTAGTCTCTAGGTCTAGGTGAAAAAATATCGGTATTGGTATCGGCCATATAAGTTTTAACATACTGGCATATCAGATATTGGCCAAAAATCCAATATCGTGCATCCACAGATTTTATAATAACCTGGTGTTCATCAAACAGTTGCATTGTCTGAGTTGTTTTAAAAGTCTGAAAAATGCTAAAAAAAAAATATTTGGCTCCTTTTTTGCTAGCTGTTAGCCTAGCCTGGACAAAGACCTCCACCATTTTCTCTGTACTCTGATGTCACAGCTGACAAGGTACGGACTGCTGATAACTATCAGACCGGTCATTGTTTCCAGACTATGCGTTTAAACTGCATTTGGATATGCATTTCCTCTGACATCCATCAGATGGGGTACTGTGGTGCCTTCGGCACCCCCACTTCCCATTGCTGACATTATTAATAATGGACGGAGCATCTCTGCTTCCTCACGTTGTTCAATATGAAATCCAAAGTGTCTCTTTTTTTTGTACCATGTTGTATTTTTAAAGCCAGAGTCCGGGTTGAACCTTCAATACAAAAGTCCCACCTACATCCCGTACCAACACGCTAATGGGCTGTCAATCACAGCTTAGACAGTTTTCTTCACTAATAAAACACATTGAGTATACAGCAGAAATCAACAGCTGAAATGAATAGCTGAAGTGTATTTTAATTTTTTTAGTCAGGAAAATATCCAATTCATTCATACGGAGGGATGTGAGTTAAAACTTTCTGCAGCCACTAGGGGGCACCTCCCCTTTGTGGCTTCAACTTCTGGATTCTGGTCCGGTCTCTAGTTATCAAACAGCTTGATGCCTCCCATAGCTTTGCGAAACAGTCACATCGCTTTTAAAACCTTCACGTTTTCTGCAGTACCAAAACAAAACTATGAGAACAAACCCGCAGAAGAACATCGCACGTCTCAACCGGACCAATAAGAAACAAAAAAACTGACAGGAATTAAAGTGAGAGTAAAAAAACAGAGACAAAGCAGCACGAGGGAGGATGACACCGTTTAGTTTCACAACTGATTGTTTTAAAGCAGTAAAGGTCAATAAAAACAATCTTTCCTTATGTTTTGTTGATCAGCTGCTGACTGTTGTAGAGCTGAACGTGTGTAAAAATAAATCCGTGAAAGTATTAGCAGCATAAAAAAATGTACTACACAGTCACTTGGTCTGTTTTTAGCTGTTTTACAAGAAGTTTCAGGAAATTCAGTTTTTTTCTTTTTTTTAAACGTGATCATAAAATATTTTTTGTGTCCTGTAATAACTGACAAGACGTTCACCTGAAACGTGTTCAGTTTGTGAAAATTCCTCGTTTGTTCCTGTTGGCTTACATTCACAAAACAGGACTGATAGAGAACATGCTTCATCCTGAACCGAGAGTTTAGAGCAAACAACGAGGACACGGATCAGCTCGAATCGAGTTCGTTTGATCGTTGGCGTCGGGCTGAGTCCTCCGTGTAAACCGAAGTGTTTGGACTTGTCCTGCTTTCGTCGTCCGCCAGATTCCGTCCTCGACACCGCCGAGGTTCGTCCTGCAGCCATAACACTCGTAGCCCATGTCCTGCCAAGTCCTCTCCTCTTTGGAGTCCAACAACACATGCGTCTGTCCCCAGACGTTTTCCAGCATAGGAATGTTGTCCCCCCGCCTGTTACAGAAGCACAAAGAGTCCCGTCTTTGTCCACATCCGTCCAGATCGGATTCCCTCCCTTCCTTCCTCCTCTCTGGGAGCGTTGCATCCACACAGTCTGTCTGTCGGTGCTCAGCTCAGCAGGGCTGCACTGTGCTGCACAGTCCACCGTAACACAGAGCTGCAAGCAGACCACAAGCTGTTACACCAAAAAAAAAAAAAAATACCTCACTGATTTTCAGCAGAGCAGGAGTGGAGGTGGAGGGGGGAGGAAAAGGCAGAGAGGAAGAGGAGAAAGAGTCTAAAACCAGTACAGGTCCTTGCTCTTTTCCTGTGCCTGCAGACCTGAGAGATGAAGAGAGGCAGGAGGAGAAAACAGCAAGAGAAGAGGAAAGAAAGGAGAGATTAGACAATGACAGGGCCTTGTTGATAAAAGCAGAGGGAAGCACCCGAGGCGGAGGAGGGACGAAGACGACGGCAGGAGAAAAGGAAGCTAAGCAGGTGTTAGGGTGCTGACTGACGGACAGCGTGTCGGCTCCAACCACTTGTGTGAGTTAATCCTGCGAGCGCGAACAGAGCGACAGTGTGACACAAAAACAGCTCCAACCAACAAAGTTAAAGGAAAAAAAGAGCATTAGTTAATTAATTAATTAATTAATTAGTCGTGCAGAAAGATCTACGTCAGCCAGAAGATTAGTTGTCAGAGAGAAAGTCTTCGACTTCTAAGAACGTTTTCAGCAGGAATACAATAAACAATAAACTGAGTCAAAATGTTGCAGCGACTTCACTGGTGACGAGTCAAACACAACAAGCATCAGCCCGAGAAGAGCCTTTTCTTTAAATCTAATGGAATAACCACTCTGAGCACATAATTTGAATAATTTGCACCAAGCTGAGAACTTGTTTAATTTTTTTTTTTTTAAGTTTTGTGTGAAAGGGGCTATGATAAAGAGCTCAAACCACATCGAGCATCCGCCATTTTGAGAAGCGAAGAGAGACAGCCCATGTCCCGTCAAGGGGCCTCCCTCACATTTTTCTTAAGGAGACACTCTGCTTGCTCCCTCACTATCCATCCTTAGGTTCAGCAGTCTTACACTGCCAAACAGTGGTCAAAAACTGGCACTACACGCAAAACAACTTAGACATTTCTTCTTAAATTTAACAAGTTGCATTTCATCAGGGCGGCGCAGCAAGATGAAGGTGATTTGACAGTTGCTCCAGGCGAGCTGGACGAAGGTGGCAGGCTATGGCAAGCCGATGTGTCACTGATAGCCACCTATTACATGACACAACAGCATGCCATACTACTCGAGTGCCATCTAGCATCTGAAAATGGTAGTGTTCAATATTTTCCATGTCAGAATGAATGAAAATGGTCATATCTCAGCCAAAAATTGGTTTAT
>JARVGV010000192.1:29800704-29816237 GCA_031762435.1 Hypsolebias longignatus | reverse complement strand
GCAAAAACGAACATAGTTCAATGAGACAAGATATATATGTTGTGCCATTTTATGCAAAGTTCAAATATCATGTCAGTTGACCTTTAAAGAATACTGTACTGACTCAGCATTCATATCCAGCAGAACCACAGGAGAGTCCGTCTCTGATTTGGACTTGTCCATTTGTCCCGTCAGGTCTAGCGGAGTTGATAACAGTCGTGAAGAAGGCCGTCCAGAACGCTCTGGGAGGGTGAGAGTCGTCGTTGGGACTTTGGTTTCTTTAGTTTTAGTCTGTAGATTGTCAGAAACGGTAAAACACGTTTATTCTTCTGCGACAGCTGTAGAGTAGCTGCTGATGAGTGTTCTGCTGTCCAGGGTTTGTCTGAAGCAGAACTTGTCTCTGCTGGAGCTGGAGCAGCAGCTGAGCTGGATCAGAGCTGAGGTGGAGGCCGACTCGGACCGCTCTCTGTCCCGGTACCTGCTGGCGGACGACGAGGACGCTCTCGCTGATCAGGTCAGACGTCCAGCTGCACTCGGGCAGGAAGAAGTCAAGCTGACGGCTGTGACTCTGTTTCTCTCTTGTGCGCAGGCGTGTGAATTAACAGAGAACGACGTTATGACCATCAGATTACTGAACGAGACCAGAGACATGCTGGACAGGTGAACTCACCTGTTCACACCAGATTTATTCTTTGGGATTCTCGTATTGTTTCAGCTTTTAAAGTAGAGTTTTCTGCTTTGTGTCTGACGTCAGTCCGGACTTCAGCACAGTTCTGAACGTCTGTCTGAACCGAGGCTTCTCTCGTCTCCTCGACAATCTGGCCGAGTTCTTCCGCTTGCCTCCTGGAGACTCCGCCCCCAGCTCTGCACCTGACAGGTACCATGTTGGCAGACTCACCTGCACGTCAAGAATAGTCCATCTGCGTCATTTAAAACTGGATAAGATCCATTTGTTACACAGATAATGTTGTTTGAGCTTTTACTGAGGATCATTCTGTTTCTGCGTTTTCTTCATATTGTTCAGAGTGTTTTAAAGAAAACGCCTGTTTGACCGTTTCTGTTGGCGAACTGAAGTTCTTTGAGGCGTCGTACGTGTTGACAGACGCTCTGATCTTTGTTCACCTGATTCAACACTTTTACTGGTTCCTGATGAGAGTAATCGTTAAAAACTTTGACCACGACGAGCAAAGACTTGATGAAGTTCCTGGAGAAACTTGTACGTTTTAAAAGTTGGATTTGACAGTACTGTGATGGGGTTCGCCCTCAGCTACCACCACACCAAATTATTTCAGCTTAATATCTCAAAAAATGGCTGATTTTTGTATTTTTCCATTTTTAGCTCAGGTGGCCATCTTGGATTGTTGATTTGCAACCAGAGTCTATTAGGGACTGTTCTCAGCTACCAGTAGAGATGTGCGATATGGCATAAAATTCATATCACGATATGTATTGTGAAGGGTGGCGATAACAATATATATCACAATATGTTTTTGGTATAAAACTTGCAATAGGAATAAAAAAAAAAAAGCACAGGGTGTCCTTTTGCCATCATTTATTGTGAAAACTGCCATACCACAAAATAATTTCAATTAAGAAAATTCTACTACGGGGTCTAGAGTAAAAAAAAAAAATCAAGTATTAGGCTTCTTTCTTGTAGTGCAAAACAGTGCAAAATATATCAAATGTAGTTTTAGCCATATGTTTTAACCAAAACAATATGTTGTTAACTCTTAACAGTTTCCAGTATTTTCACTTGATAAACAAACAGCAACGCTGAAACACTTCACCCTCCAACCCTCTAGAGGGCGTCTCCTTCCGCTTTAAGGAGAGCTGACACAAAATGACGACCAGTTTCCTCTGTGGCTTTGACCAGAGGGTCTCGCAGTAAAATCACACAACACAGCGTTCTTTTTACAGATCAGAGAGCAGGTTTCTCTAAAGCTGACCAACGCTTACTTTAACTTTCGACCGGGGTGGGGTGGCGGTGGGGGATTTTCTTTTGACGGAACGCAGCGTTTTGCGCATGCGTTCAAATACGGCAACACTACGGTAAGCCAGACGTGGTCAGCTTGTGGCTTCACTACTTAGCTCTCGAAGAAAAGACTTTAACAGCACTTACGCACAGTTTTCAACAAAAAAAAAGGAACGATCAAATCTGACAACTCTGATTTTACATCAGACACAGCATTACTGCGGTTAGCTGGTAGAAGACACGTCTCTATCGTAGACTAGTCAGTCTGTCGGATCTAACATGTACTGTTCATATCGCACATTCCTAGCTACCACTACACCAAATTTCAGCTGAATAGCCCTAAAATCAGCTGAGTTATATCCATTTGAAATTAGCTTTGGCGGCCATCTTGCATTTTTAGGTTTGAATTCAGCATGTGTTGTGCATCACTGTCAGGTACCACTACACCAAATTTCAGCTCAATATTTTTTTTAAATAGATGAATTATCGTATTTCCCCCAATTAGCTAAGGTGGCCATCTTGGATTATTAATTTGCATTAGGAATGTATAACAACTCCCTCTAAGCTATGACCGTACCCGAGTTCAGCTCAATGTCTCAAAGAATGACTGAGTTATAGACAATTTGTAGTTTTCTGAGATAGCTGTGGCAGCCATCTTGAACCAAAATGGCTCCAAAAGTTAACCGGTGTTTTGTTCAGAGGCCTCTTCTGTCCAGGTCATATGACCTCACTGTGGCCGTTAGAGGCTGTTAAAGAGTTCTGTCTGTGTTTTTCAATGAGAAAAATGGTGTCTGTTTGAAAATGACGTTGCCATGGTAACTCAAAATGCCAGTAAAAGTAACCATGCATTTCAGCGCCGAGCCGATTGTTTTGATAACATCTGTGGGGTGGACACGTGGTGGTTTGGGTCACATTAAAGTTGAAGGACGAGCACGACCCTTGTCAGGTGGATAACAACAGGGTGCTGCCTTCATCCAGTCCTCAATAAAAACACAAACTTTCCTGATCACCAAGTTTAATCTTAATTGTTTTCCAAACATTTTGCTGTTTCGTCACGTTTGAGACTCGAGCGGTTCCTGCAGGTGGATCTCTTTCAAACTGAGCTTCCTCTGCTCGTGTGTCTCCATTCTGAAGTTTTCAGCCTCGTCTGTGGTAAATCATCCGTTTGTTTCTGTTTGTCTTGTCGTGGTTTTCCTCACAGTGACGGCTGTGATCAAACTGAACGTTTTACTGTTGATTCAGTAAATAATTCAAGTTTTATCTGATCTTATGTGACGCTCTCGGCTGGTTTGGGTCCAAGCAGACGTTTCAGAAGGTGCTTGTGTGTTTTCAGCCTGTCTGTTGTGAGTCTGCCGCTGGCGAAGATCATCCCCATCGTCAACGGTCAGATCAACTCCATCTGCAGCGAGACGCCCAGCCACTTCGTTCAGGTGACGCTCAAACCTCTGCGGCTGTTTTCACCACACACACAAACAGGAAGTAAACAAAGACCGCGTCCGGCAGATGCTTCAGAACGTTACTCAGCGCCAGACGAAGAAAATGACGAGAAAATATATCGTTTTTATGGAATCAGTTTTTATTTTTTGCTTTAAGTTTGTTTAAACTGAGCTGCAAGTTTATTTGTTTTAAACTAACTTATCATTGTGTTTTTATTATGGTGGCCTAAAAGGACAAAAAGAAATATCATGATTTATTAAAAAAAAAAAAACTCAGGCTCAAGAACTTCTCCATAAAAAACATTTTTATTAACTAAAAAGTTTCAAACAGTTTTTAAACTAACAGAAAAAGTTTCAGCTGAAACGTCTGATTTTAACACTTTAAAACTTTGTTTTTTATTTAAAAGGCAAAATGAACTTTACTGACAAATAAATAAAAGATAAATCTCCACAGTTCTGAATAGTGTTTTTATGCAAAGCATAGATGAAACTAAAAAAACAAATAATCCTATAAAACAACAGTTTAAGGGGATTATTTCTAGATAACAATTTTAAAAAAAAATTGTGAAAATGTCTGAACCTTTTATTTTAGTCACTCAAGTTTAAATTTACATATTTATTCCTGTTGTTTTGGTCAATTATGCTGTAAAAGACTTGTTTTGTTTTCAGAAGTTTTATTAGAACTAAAATATTTATTCATTTTCTTATTTCATCAAATTATATGCATAAGTTAAAGCAGTGATGTTTTATGCTTTAATAATTATAATAAATCGGTAGATTCTTGTTAGTTTAGTTTAAATTTGACTTTATATTTTGATCAATTGAACTTTTTTTTTTTGCCAGATCTAGATTTAACACTTCAAAAACTTGATTTTTTTTGTTTTTTTATTTATTAAAAAAATCTAAATACAACTAAGTATTAAGATCTACTTGTTAATTTTTTTTTTTTTTTGCACAATTATAAATCTATTCTCTAAACCAGTTTTCTTTGGTTTTATTAGTTGAGCAGAACATCTTGATTTGTTTCTTAATTGATCATTTTATTTACCTGTGAGTTGGTTTTTATTTTTATTTTTTCATGTTTCTGTCCTGACTTCATCGGCGTTTCTTCGTTAATTTAAACTTCACGCAGCAGTTCAGTCAACGCCGGCTGTTTTCAAACCCGACACATTTTAAAGCCGAGCGTCGCTCCTGTCAGCGGAGCTGGACCCGGTCCTGGTACTGCAGAGCGGGCCGAGCTGCGCTGCACATGCTAAAGTCCACGTTGTGTTCACTGTTGGAGGCGTTTTACTGTTTGCACAGAAAATCAATCAGACGTTCAAACACGGCAGTGAGTTCATCTTTCTGATCAGATTACTAATAAAATAAATAATCTGTGTGAAATTTGTCAGCATCAGAGGTTTAACTATAATAACGAGAGAAAACAGCAGCGTCATATCTGATGAGTTCATGTTGCGTGCGGCACATTTGTTTTGTAACAAGGATAAAATAATTTATAATAATCGTTTTTCTAAGACGAGCGCACGCATCCTCTGACTGTTTTTCTGCTCGTCCTTCAGGACCTGCTGTTGAACGATCAGGTGAAGGAGTTTGCCGCCAACGTGTACGAGGCTTTCAGCACACCTCAGGAGCTGCAGAAGTGACCTCCGTGATGAAGAGGAGGAAGAGGAGGACTGAAGAGAAAGGAGGGAGGGATGAAACCAGAACTGAAGTCTGTGACGTGTCTCTGCAGCTCAGAGGATATCTGTCCCCTCAGCTCAAAGAAACAAACTCAGGGAAGAAGAACCCTCCACTGACTTCAGGCTAGGACTGTTGCATCATGGGAACTGGAGTCCTACAACCTGCTCGATGTGGTTTTATTTCCCTGAGCGGTGGGACAAACGTAGAAACCTGCAGAGTGTGTGGTTAGGAAGCTGCCCCTCCTGTTTCGAGGCGATTTCTCTTTTCCCCAGAGACATTTCAACTTTCTAACTTTGGATCGTTTCCTCGTCACGTTTTTTCTGCTCATCATCATCGTCATGAGGTCAAAGAGGCAAGTTTACATTTACTTTTCTGCAGTGGTACAGAGGCGTAAGCTCGGTGATGTGAGCATCAGGTGCACGTTTTGTAAACTGATAAGTTTTTATTAACTGCGACTCCACAGAGGAATAAATCCAACACATCTTCTGAAGCTATCGAAGTAAAAAACACAAAGACACTAATAAAATAAACGTTAAACTAATTCAAACAAATGCAAAGTTTAAGCTCTTTCTTATAAAACATCCTGGCTTGAACCCATCAGTCCACATCCTGCAGGTTTACGTTGTCCAGAAGGTGTCGCTCTTCTTCTCTTATTATTTCTGCTCCGTCTTTTCCTCTGTGGTTTCAGCGCTTCCTCTTCATGTCGTTTCCATCTCAGTGGTTTAGTTTCTGAACATGTTCAGAGTCGAGTATTCGTGCCCAAATGAGTCTCACGTCCTTCTTCATTTATTTGTCCTGGAATCCTATGAAAGTTTGTGGACACTGCAGCGCCGCTCTGCAGACCTGGACGTCTGGGACGTCCATCCCCCCAGTTTCCCCTCAGCTCCGTCACTGTACGGTGAAGCAGGAGGTGGATCAGCTGTGAACACAGCTGAAATCTTCAGACGTCAGGTTTATCTGACGGGTCCGAGCACGGTGAAGGTGGATTTCTCTGCTTACATTAAAACAAATCTACATGTCCCAGTTCAGGTTTTCCTCCCAGTCTGATTTGTTCATGAATGCAAAACTTCGGCTGCTGCACCAGAACTCACCTCATTACAGAGTTAGTTTTCAGATTAACTCAACAAGTTTTGCTTAATTTAATTTAATTTCCTCGTGATGAAAATAAAACTGGTTGTTCCCTGATGCAGTTCACAGGTTTTAGTTTGGAGGACCATCCATTATCTTGACCCGCTTCTTCCTTTTTGGGGGGGCTCACAAGCAATTTAAATGTAATTCGCATAATTCAAAAGAATCTTAAAATTAATTTTTATTGCTAAGAATTACGTCAAGATGATAATCTGGTAAATAAGAAAGTGCAATGTGTTGTCATTGTATTTTGACATCATTGTACTGTATGTTGATGACATCATTGTATGTTTCTATACAATTAGTTCCTCATTTAACCCATCACACCTGAGATGCACCCAGGTAGAGCGGCGGGTGGCTATGTAAGCACCCAGAAGCAGCTAGGGTTGGGTGTCTTGCTCAAGGACACCATGATGTGGGAATGGCGGGGAGTTGAACCTGTAACTTTCTGGTCCCAATCGACTGCCCTGCCTCTACACCATATCAGCCCCACAGTGCAGAAACACGTGGTTCTACTCTGAAAATAAAAAGAAACACTTTCCAGATTTGTGTGTTTCTTGTTTATTGTATTTTAAATCCCAAAGAAAAAAAGACTTTAAAGATTAAAAACTGAAACAAGCAGAAGAGCTTTATAAAGGATTTTCAGATTGATAATACATAAAAGTGGACAAACGTCTCATCTCTGGAGATTAATTTGATACCATTTAATTTATCTTTGTTTATATTTGTTTCTTTATTCATACTTTCTCCAGTTAGAGTTTAACTAAAACAATGTGGCGAGAACGTCCTCATTAATCATATTAAAATACAGGAAATGACCCATCGACATGTGGAAGACGTGCAAACGTTCGTAAACGTTCTGTGGTTCCTGCCTATAACTCATGATCTGCTCAAGATAATTTAACAGAACCTGAAACATTTTGGCGTAATCTTTCATCAGCCCAGCTCCAAGGTCAACACAACAAATCAAGGTCAAATTGTATGCAGGTCTTTGCTTGTGCTGTAGATCACTGTATATTGCTGTCAGCTTTGCTTGAGTTTTTAAACACCGTGGCTGAAAACTCCATGTCATCGCCATAAATCTGATGTTATGGCTTCACTTTTGAACAATGTTCAACATTCATATATGTCTACATGTCCATTTGAACTGTTTTTATTTTTGTTACATCACTTTTTTCATATAATCTGTAACAGGAGCAGTAGGTTGAGGCCATGGTTACCTTGATGTGACCTCTATTTTCTCTCCACTCTGTCAAATCCAGAATTGAATTAAAAATCTTACTTCTAACCTACAAAGCTCTCAACAATCTAGCTCCATGTTATATTACAAATCTTATTGTTCCATATTTTCCTAATAGAGCACTTCACTCTTCCTAGAGTTTCCAGCAGCAGAATGGGAGGAAGATCTTTCAGTTCTCGGGCTCCTCTCTTGTGGAACCAACTTCCAGTTTCTGTCCATGAGGCTGACACATTGTCCAGTTTGAAGACTGGACTTTTTGATAAATCCTATTGTTAGGGTTGATTTGGGTTTCCTGAGCTGTCCCTTAGTTCTGCTGCTATAGGCTTAAACTGCTGGAGGACAAACTGACCACATGTCCTCTCTCTGCTGCTGTCTTTAGTTGGTCTACCTGTTTGTACAGTGCAGTATTTGTAATTATTTCTGTCTTATCATGTTCTTAGTCTTTCCTCCTATAGAAAGTTCACCTGTCATTCTGTGTCTGTTTCTACTTCCTGTCCTCTCAAACCCAACTGATCAAAGCATGACCCCTTCTCCTGAGCCTGGTTCTGCTGGAGGTTTCTTCCTGTTATAAGGGAGTTTTTTCTTTCCACTGTCTCCTCTGTGCTTGCTCAGGATGGGAGACTGTGACGAAGTGAAGATTCAACACAATCTGCTGCTTCCTCAGATGAATAACTTTTACTTATTGCTTTTCATAATGTACGTGAATGTTTCTGTTCCGTGCCCTGAGACGACTTCTGTTGTGACTTGGAGCTGTAGAAACAAACTAACGTAAACTGAACTGAATTAAAATCTGCTCAGGGGTTTGTAGGACATTTTGCTAACAGAGACGCACGGCAGCAGCTAAAAATAATCCCTGAGACTGTTCTGGTTGAGTGAGGTCGTAAACAGTTTGTCACGTTTCAGAGTTTACCGTTGGTCGTCCTCTCTTGCAGACGTCTAACTGCTCTGAGTCACTGATGATGGACGGCAGCCGCTTCGCTCGCAGCTGAACGTGAAGCGGAACCAAAATGTGACCATTTGTGCAGATAAACACGGATTGTTTGTTGTTGTTGTTGTGAACCTTTCTGATTTTCAGGACAATGATTCATGACCTCTGTGGTTGTGACTCGTCAGCCGGAAGCAACAAAAGCTTTTCTCGTCAAAATGTTTTCAGGCCAACGCTAACTGAAGATGTTATAGCTGATGAACCAAACCTGCTCAGAGCTGACAGAGTTGAGGTAATTAATGCACGTGGCCCGCCAAACATTTTAAACTTGGATTATGTGTTGAGAAATGAGTTCTTTTGATCAAACTTAAAATAAAAATGCTGATTCTTGTCTCCTGATCTGTTAGCCCTCAGAGTTTGTGTTGTGACTGATTCTCAGCTACTACCACACCAAGTTTTACATAAAAGTCTCTAAAACTGACAGCTTCTGCTTCTTTTTTAAATTTTTTTATTTTTATATGCAGGTTAATGTCAATTAGCTGTGGCGGCCATCTTGAATGTGGTATAAATGTTTGTTAAAATCCGTCCATTGTTCAAGAGATATTTCGCTAACAGACTTTTTTATTTTTATTGAATAAAAAAAGAACATAAACAATATAACAAGGCATAAAATACAAAAAAATAAAAAATAACAGTACATATGACAATTAAACTAAG
Organism: Hypsolebias longignatus; assembly: GCA_031762435.1. NCBI lineage: Eukaryota > Metazoa > Chordata > Actinopteri > Cyprinodontiformes > Rivulidae > Hypsolebias > Hypsolebias longignatus. Next base: position 29,807,160 of record JARVGV010000192.1, on the reverse strand, counting down.
CAGAGAATGATTAATAAAATTCTAAACAACAACAAAAAAAAAAAGAACAATTTGAGTAACACAGCACAAACTACGATCACTGTGGCTATTTTGAGATATTTTATTTTAACACTCAAAATTCAAGCCCTTAGCTGGACATTTTGGAGACTCCCTCATGAATTATCCATCCATTCATTATCTTTTACCCGCTTCTTCCATTTTGGGTCACAGGGGTCGCCAGTACCCACGACCAGCAATCACTGTGCGAGGTACACCCTGGACAGGTCTCCAGTCCATCACAAGGACACATAGAGACAAACGAGACAAACATCCATTCACTCTCTCAAGTTCAAGTTCAAGTATCTTTATCATCCCCGAGGGGCAATTAGCTTCACAGTCAATAGGTGTGTGTACACACATACACATATACAGTACACATACATACATACATACATACATACACATGTATCCGCAAGACATTAAAACATTTAGAGTCATCAATCAGCCTAACATGCATGTTTTTGGTCTGTGGGAGGAAAATGCAGTATCCAGAGCAAACGCACGCATGCATGGAGAGAACGTGCAAACTCCACCCAGAAAGGCCCTCGGACCGGGATTTCAACCAGAAACCTTCTTGCTGAGAGGCAGCAGCTCTACCAGTTGTGCCATCGTGCTGCCCTCATAAATTATTATTATTATTATTATTAGACCTTTATTTATACAGGTTAGTTCCCAGTGAGCCTTGAAGGCTCATTTACAAGAGAGACCTGTTACATACAACATACAGTACAGGCAGATTAAAAAAAAGAGAACAGGAAGATGGAAGAAGCTAAAAAAAAATAAAAAAAAATCAAGTCTCACACCAAGTCCTGGCCGGGAAACAGTGTGAAAGGTGAAAAAATAAAGACCTCGCAACATAAAGCAGTAACATACAATGACATCATAATACATTTATGCCTAGAGGTTGACAAAGGCAACGAGTTATCCATAAACACTCCAGAGTTCCAAAGTTCTAATAAGATGGTACAGTATCTATCAGCATCATGGTTCTGATGGTTCTGATAAGGCCACAGATGTCCAGGGGAGGGGGCAGATCTTCTAGTTATGTATCCTCCAGTAGCAATTTGAGATAAGTTGTCCTGTCCAAGGCCAGCGTGGAGGTCAAATTCAGATAAACAACAAATGTTTTGTGCCACCAGACTCTGATTTCTGTCTGACTTTAAGTTCTACTGCTTCACTCGATGGTGAAGCCAAACAGCCGGATTTGTGGACATTCTGCACGGACCGTGCTCGATTTTGCATTCTCCTAGATTGAATCCTTCATGTTGGCAAGAACCGCAGTGGCTTACGATTCTCAGAAATCGTGTCCAGCTTGCAGCTGAGCTCGGTAAACATGAGTCTGAGAGCTCGAGACACGGATTGATCCTTCACATAAGGCTGGCAGCTTTACCATGGTCAGAACCGATGCCGACGGCTTCTTAATTTGTCAATATCCAAGGTATCCATTGTTTCCGAAAAGCAGAAACTCTATCATAAATCTAATAATGTGCACATCTTCTACGTCCTCCATGGACTGAACAAATAGTCACACCATCTTCCACTCATTCCAGGAATCCATGACATATCCAGCTGCGTGGTTCGGTTCAGGGCATGAGGGCTCTCCAGCACCCTGTCGTCTGGTGGGAAACAAATTTTCAATTGCGTTGAGGGACCGGCTGACCAGATCCATAATAACTTTTGATTCAGAAGATGTGTAAGGAGAGAACGCATAAAAGCAGGAGGGAGGGTAAGAAAAACAAAACACAAATTACATGTGCACACGTAACCACACCACTGTGTGGAAGATGTTCCAAAATCAGATGGGAAGCGTGCTAAACATGCTCTCTGTTGGTTTTTGTATCCACACAAAATTATCACGCAATGCAGCAAAGGTTGCTCATTAGATGTAGTTATTTAAAATAATAAGTTTCCTTGTGGTGATTTTGATGGTTTGTCACTCGACCGTCCTTTCAGCTGATCCTTGCAACGAGCAGCCCACCTGTTCCCCACCACGCGTGGCCTAGAGCAGCTATTAAAACCCAAAATATCTTCCGCTGAAGTGCAGCTCAGCTCACAGGCACCATTCAGCCGTGTCTCGTTGCGTATTATGGAACCGGACAGCCAAGGTCCAACCAGGAATTTTCAATCAATCGTTCAGCACCGTCTTCTGTCGCTCACAGGTTTGAGATAAGGTTGTTGGAGGAGGCAGGTGTTCTTCAGAGGGAATTAGTTTACAACAAAAGGCCATTAGGGCTGTTTTTATAGGCCATTTTGGGACCTCGGTTATTATAAATGTTTATAACTAGCATCAACATGTGGGTGCTGTATCCTGTTGCGCAGCTTTGAATTGAAACTATACCAAAATGAGCCGCTTCATCTGGAATAGCATGCTGTGGGTTTTGGCACTGGTAGGGCACACAACAAAGAGAAAATCTGCAAAGATTTGAGAAAAATAATGGAGATCAATGGGATTTTGGCAAAAGTGATGAGAAAACCCAGCCCTGTTAGTAGCTCTGCAGCTCAGACTTCACAGAAAATCCTTCAGTCGAAGTTTAAACTTGTCACGGAAAGTTGGACTTGGAATGACTGAACTGACACATTAAAGCTTTTAATGGTTTTTACACAATCAGTTGAGATTTGATCACTTTTAGAGAAGGTGAAGTCACACTAACTTGTCCAATAGTTTTACTCTTATTTAATTTTAAAACTCTTCTTACTCTCATAACTGTTTGGGGTACATGTACAAGTCTCAAACCATAGGTATTTTTGCATTCCTTCACCCAGTGTGTCTCTCACTGCTACAGGACTTACAATGTTTGCTCAAATCCCCCCAGAATACAGAACACACACCCAATCTTCAGTAAACTTCATTTATACTGTAGCTCAAAATATTCTCTTCAAAACTCCAAGAGGAACACGTCTTTAATTTGTCATATCTCCTACAATGCTGTAGAAAGATAAAAATTCATGCGTGACCATTGGTCTGGTTCGGTTCAAGAACTTTTAGAACTTGTGGTTTCTTCGCAGAAACTGTTTGAGGCTTACTTTTCAGTCTGCGCTTGTCTGTCATTCACAGATGTGCAGTTACCAGTGGAGAACCCTCAGGGACATCTACGCCTTCAGAGAAGGCCCATAAATTTAATGCACAGTTACATTATGGTTTTACATTTTTGCTAATATCGCTTATTTTCTGTAAAACTACTTTTCAGTTGAGCAATAAGTTTTTCCATTTCATGAAAATATAGTTATCCAATCAGTTGATTTTTATTTGCGTCTCCAGTTTTGTTTTTTACATGTAGAAAAAATTACATATGTAAAATGTTTTTTAATCAGAGACTAAAAGTATGTTATTTTAAGTGTTTAGCATAATTTTGCTGTTATGTGTTATGCCATAATAAATAATATATACTTTTTAAAAACGTCCTGTTTTACACAATGTGGTGGGTTGCCAGTTGGGCCTTTTTTGGGCTTGTTCTCACAGAGCTGGTTGCTTGTTTCTGTGTCAAGATCTGGCAACACTGAATGTTGCATAAAATGAAATCGCAAATCTGTGTTGTCTATGTTAGACAACACAATATTTATTCATTCTTTCAACCTTTATTTAGGCAGGTTAATCTCATTGAGCCTCGAGGACTCATTTACAAGAGAGACCTGGCTACAAACTAAGAATGATGACAACATTAACAATACAGCAATAGATTTTCCTTGGACAATCAACAAAAGACGATCATAAGAGAGAAAAACAGATTTTTTTTTAAACAAGTTAAAACAAAGATGTCAAAGTAGCAAAACAGACAGATTATTAATACATTATTTAATCTAAAAGGTCCAGTTCTTTTTATTATTATTATTATTATATTGTTATTATCGGACTTTTATTTATTCAGACTAGTTCCCGTTGAGCCTTGAAGACTCATTTACAAGAGAGACCTTACTCACAGTTCATCATGAGCTTCAATCAGCAGCAGCTTTAACTTTTTTCCTGGTCTTGGTTCTTACATTTCTTATGCAGTTCATTCATAAAATATTTGTTATTTTATTTAAATTTTAGTTAAATTAATTTAGAGATTTTTACAGAAGCTGCATCGCCACCCTTCCAAATATTTTGAGAAATTCCCAAGTTTTGAATTTTTATCCAATTAGCTGTGCAGATTTTTCATCATTAGCACAATGTACATCTAACAAAGACTTCATATATATTTTTCCTTCAAGTTTTTACAATTTTTTCCGGTTGTTTAAATTCTCCAAATGCTTTTCGGTTTAATTAGTTTGTGACTAACGCAGGTTCAAACCCAGTTATTTTGTTCAAATATATTTTGAACTCCAAATAAATTTCTCCTGAACATTCCTAAAATGGTTGAAGTCACGCCCTGACTGAATGAAACACTTTGGTCTCTACATTACAAACGTCTCTGCGACCCACAACTGTTCGCACAGCTGCTCCTGGGAGGCAAATATACCATCGTCCCAAAGTGTGTCCGCTCTGAAAAACAAATAAATCTTCCAGAGGAACTAATGAAGCTCTAATTTGTAAAACACGATGCATTGCTTGTTAAATGTCCTACATGTTGATATTTATGAAAATGATGCCAATTTTATATACGAGCATCTTCAGTAGTTTTTCCTAATTACCGGTAAATTGTTTTTGAGTTGAATGACTGGAAAATATTTAAAGTGTAAAATGAGTGAACTGCAGAGAGCTCCAGGAGGGACTCCTAAAAACCAACCGTAAAGAAACGAGACAGCTTCAACAGAACAAATCCAAGAGGCGATTACCCATAATCCTTCAGCTGCTTCCATGCGTGTGTGCCGACAATAAAAATACTCCGTTAATCTTCACAGCAAACTGCACATTGTCAAATATTTTATTAAAATAAAACCAAAGGCACGAAGGACTGAATATCGCCCAATATCTTTCATGGCAGTTTCAGACTGAGATAAACTTTTTTTGTTTTTGATCAAACCTCGAAAAACAACGAGAGATGCATGATCTCTTACTCTCAGACAATGCATCGAGGATGACTCTCGGCTACTACCACACTAAATGTTAGCTCAACTGTAAAACTGACAAGTTACAGCCATGTTGTGTTGCTAAGGTCGATTAGCTGCGACCATCTTTAGTTGGATTGACTCAAAAGTGAATCAGTTTTAAATTTAAATATATAAAAAAAACTATTTCCTGAAAGTTTCACGCATGAGATATTTTACTAACAGACAGCTGACTTCAAATAGCTAAGGGCCAGGTTTTAAAAAACAGACCTTATGCTCAGATCATGTGTTGGAGATGACTCTCAACAACAACCACCTCAAATGTTATAGTCTTGACCATTTTTATGCTTTTGAGGTCAGCTGACTGTGTCAGCCATCTTGAATTATTTTCTGAGGTCGTTCAAATTTGACTAGCAGTATATGACATATTTTGCTAACAGAAACATAAACTCAGACATCTACAAGATGATAAACGTGTGGTTCAGCTTGTAACAGACACGCTCACTTGGAGAAAAAGCATCATCACCAATAACAAGCCGTCACTTTCTGAATTAAAAAAAAAATTTATTTGATTAATCTCCACTCCCATAACACGTTTGTATTTGACTTTTTTACTTTCAGATCTGAAAATCAATTTCCTGTTTTTTTTTTTTAAATAACAGAACATTTAAATAAAATTGAAACAGAAAACAAAGCTCAAATTTCCAGATGTTCATATTTAATTAATCAACATTAAAACTAAATTAAAATAGACACGTCTTTATTTTCACACAAAATAAAACTGTTGTGAAAATTCACAAAGACTCAATTTTTTATCTCAGGGGCAAAACTAACGATGACCAATCCCCCCCACCTCTTCATAATAATAAGAATAACAATTGTAATATTGATATTAATAATAATTTTGTTATTAATAACAACAACAATAATAATAATAAAAACTGGTCAATTTAAATGTATTTTTAAACCAAATGGGCACCAGTCTGAAAACATGTCTGTGCCCTCTCAGATCTATTTATTCACTGCGTGAAGATTTTAAAATGATTAGATATTCAAGAGCCTCCAACACAAAAATTGAAGGTTCAATAATGGCCCATCAGCAGCACCAGCCTGAATTTTCTTATTTTTTATGATAAAATTAAATAAGTATTTATTTTTAAACCTGGCATTAACTGTATGAATGCATATTACCCCCACCTTTCACACCAATTAAGATGAGAAATGATAGCGTTATAGCTGCGTTGATCAAATCTTAAAAATCATCTTATGTGAGATCTGTCAGTCAACACTCTCAGAGTGTGTTGAGGATGACTCTCATCCACTACCACATCAGATCTGCCCATGAAAAAGTTTCCAGCAACATATTTTCAGCAACCGACTGGTGACTGTGTTGTGCTCTTGATTTTAGATTTATCTGCTGCTTTTGACACAGAGATCATAACATTTTAC
>JARVGV010000192.1:29726374-29752866 GCA_031762435.1 Hypsolebias longignatus | reverse complement strand
ATATAGTCTATATATATATATATATATATATATATATATATATATATAAATACATTTTATTTACTCTCCAAAGCATGTACAAATATTTTAGTTTTGGCACCAAGAATGTTTCAGGAATACAAAACTAAAATAAATGTTGCCTGTGGGAGATGTGTGACACGATGCAACTTTAATTTAATGAGGTGATGAACTGCCGGTTGTTCATTTATGCAACAGTTTTTTTTTTTCCACATCAAAACTCGTGTTGAGTTTTAACAAACAACAGTGAGTTAAGTATGAAGCGAACATTACGCTCTTTGAATTCTTGGATGTTGCTGAAGAGTAAAACTACCTCATTCTTCAACTTGCTTCCTGAAAACCTGAAATTGAAACAAAACAGATTCAAAGTAAAAAAACAACAACAACAAACTGTTTTAAAGATAAAAGTGTCAGCTCTTCAAATTGACAAATTGCTATTGTCACAAATAAAATTTAATCATGTGCCTTTAACAAACTTGTGTAATATTTATTAAATATTTTGGAGGTCAGATTCACTTACCTGGTCAAACCTTTTCCAGAAAACACAGAGTGGTAATAAGCGCTGCTCTCTTTGATGCCAATCCCATAGTAATGATATCTGTGAAAATGATGACATCACATAAATCTGAAATAGATAACATGATGTTAAATTGTTCCGTTGTGTTTTTTTTTTTTTTTACTTGGAGTGTCCTCTGGTACCGAGTCTTCTTGTTGTGAGGAGAGGAAACTTCTGTCGGATCGTCTGAGGGAACACACGTAAAGATTTGGTTAGAACTAAAGACGTTTTTATTCTTCTATGCATGGCAGTAGAGCTGCAAGCATCACGTTATCAACATCATCTGCAACTTATCTAATTCATAAAATCTGTAAAAAGTAACAAAACCAACGCACCTTTCCAAATGTAGCAGCACAGGCCGGCTCGAGCTTCTCTTTCCTGCAGAAGTCCAGGTAGTGAGCGTAGAGGATGCATCGAGGCAAACACACCCCTTCACACACGATGTAGTTCTCCTCCAGCCTGTTGAGACACAGTCACTCGTGAGAGCGTTAAAACAACATGGAGGGACGCTGAAGGCTCGTCCTCCAAGTCCGAGGCCGTGGGTGGCCCACCCTCTGGGTTGGAGGGAGTCTTTGCCTCAGGTGGAGGAGTTCAGGTATCTGGATGTCTTGTTCCTGAGTGATCGTAGGATGGAGAGGGAGATGGACGGATCAGGACCTCGTACTCAGTAATGAGGGCGTTGCTTCAGTTGGTTGTGGTGAAGAAAGACTTGAGTCAAAAGGAAAATCTCTGGATTTATACACATCTGTCCACGCTCCAACCCTCAGCTGTGGTCAGGAGGTTTGGACCATGACCGAAAGAACGAGATCCAGGATACAAGTGGCCAAAATGAACTTCCTTCACAGGGTGGCTGGACTCAGCCTCAGAGACTGGAGGAGGAGATCCGTCATCCAGGGGGCGTTTTTTTTTTTTTTTACTCACTGATCATAAAACTTGGATTATTCTTCTCATACATTTAACTTGTCCTGCAAAGATCTACCAGTCTTGGCTTAAATATGCTGCACAAACCAGAAACATTTTATATTTGTGTCAAACAGCAGAAGTTTTAGGTTTAAATTTAGCATCAATATTATTTTAATCATCATTATAATATTTCTGATCATTTTAGTTAATAATAATAATAAATAATGAAATGCGGACAGCAGAAGGACCAGGATTGTCCCCAGACACCTGCAACTGGCCGTCCGCAGCGACGAGGAGCTCAGCAGGCTGCTGGGAGGAGTGGCCATGGCTCTGGTAGGAGTTCTGACTGGTCCTGCAGCCTGGACGAACCGAGGCCGGCCGAGTCCAGGTGGACGGATCGGACAGCATCTGCAGCCAGTTTCTCCGGATCCACTGTGGGATGGACCTTTACTGGAGATCCTTCCTGCCTATAGCCATCAGTATCTCTAACGTCTCTTAATGAAACGAGGATAACGAGTTAAAACAACATTTAATTTCCCTTTGGGATTAATAAAGTATTTTGAAAGTTCCAAATAGAGTCACTGCTCCTCTGTATAGAAGCTGAGGTGGTTCGGACATTTGATTGGGATGCCCCCTTGACATTGTTCATTTGTACTGATCCGCTCACAGACTCATGCTCGTGCTGCTGTTCGACGTGTTGTTTTTTTTTTTCTTAGTTCATATTTTGGATCTTATTACTGTTTTTCTTTTACAATTTATCTTTTGTTGGATGTAACTGGGACCCTGTGTACACAATTCCGTTCCACCACATGTACCACGAGGTGCGAAAGACAATAAATGTGCTTTGGTGACAGACAGACCCAGCAAAAATATTACGGGACCCTCATTTAGGAGCAAATGAACTTGGAAGAACTGCGTGCACAAAACTATTCTCATTTAACCGTGATGAACTGGAGGAACGAGTGATCTTCTGTGGCACAGATCTTTGTTCACTTTAATATTTGTGCTCATCTACCAAACCCTTACAGCAGGAGTAAATAAATTAATAAAGTAGTTCCTCCTGGATCTGTACTCAGCCCACTAAGACATGTACTGTATTTAAATAATGGAACGATAAAATATTTGTTTAAAGAAACAAAACGGAGCAACTTGCTGCCGTTGGAGCTCCTACCACTGCAGAGTGAGCTGCGTTTGTTTCTTCTTGTCCTTGATGATCTGACTGATGGTCTTCCTGGAGGAACTGATGCTCTGTTTCATGGTCAGATCTGAGTTTAGGTCCACCGTGTCATCTTCAGATGATGGCGTCTCGTTGTCGTCTTCTGCTTAGAATAAGCACAAATACAACGCAGAGTTGATCAGCACTGTTAGTTTTTGGTCACATTCTTGTAAAAATGTACAAAAAAGGCAACCTGTTGAGATTTGTCAGAAGAAATAAATACAAAAAAAACATCCTTTTTAAAGCACGAGCCCAGTTTCTGGAAAGCTGTACATTTTTAAAGCTATTTAAACATGCAGTTTCCCCTTCTATTATCCAAGGAGTGCTCACCGCCCTGTGAACAGAACCGAGCGCTCTGCCAACCGAACTGAAAATAAAGACGTGGGTAAAGATGATGGACTCAACATAAAGAGTTATCATGATGTGTCAAATGGTGCAGTTTGTTTACTCCAGTAGATTTCCAGGTTATGAAACTGTGAAATGTGGGTCTGCAGTCAACGTAAACAGAGTGATTGACCCACGTTAGGCTGGCGGGAGTCTAAACAAACACAGCCGATAAGTTTAACCTGTTTTCAGTCACTTCAGCTGTTTCTGGAGGTAAATGAACTCACCTGGTTAGTGACATCTGGTCACTGATTTTTCTTACAAAGATTTCTTTTAAGGACACAACCATGGGAGCAGATTTTGTTTAATAGTTTATGATTGTTTTTGTTCAGTTTCTACGACTTTGCAATAATTACCTTTACACAAACACATGAAAAGGATGATTTTAGTGTTTTTACCAAACAATACGTGTAAATCCTTAGAGAAAGGTGTTACTTTTGTATTTTCTTACTGAACTCGACAGTTAGAGAGGAAGTCGCTGGGTTCAAATTATGAATTGATTACTTTCTTTCACAATATACTGAAGATTGTTGAAGACGATGAAAAGAAGTTTAAATGTTAAAAACAAACCTGCAGATGCAGCTTGTTGTTGTAACAAGTAAACTTCTAAAAACTGAGCTGTAATCAGAAATAATTCAAATATACTTTTTAAAGTTACAAAATAAAGGTAAATAGAAATACTGTATAATTATGACAGTCAGGACTCAATAAGTCAACAATAATAGAAAACAACAACAATAACAACAGTTAGAGGCTTAAGAAGAAATAAACAATGCGCTTATTGATGTAAACTCCATTAATCGTCAACAAAATGAGTTCATTTCTGTGTTTCTGATGAGCTGTCTGCAGAACTAAAGCTGACATTTCTTCCCTAATGAACTTTTTGACAAGTGATTCTCTAATTTATTTCAGATTCAACGTTTCCTCAGAAAACTTCAGCCTCTTCAAGGTTCTTCTTTTAAACTTGACAGCTTTAATTTAATCCGAGCGCTGACTCTGATTAGTTTTCGTTTGCCTGACCTTGGAAAGATGATTTGTGCCGCTGTTTATCCCTCGACTCCAACTGTTTACTGCTGCGCACAAGACGGAAACAACAAATGTCGAAAGAAATCATCGACCTGGCCGTTACGTTGTTGATGTTTGCAGCATCAGCTCAGGACGGTTCTTGTCACTTTTGTACTCAACGGGACTTTTTTTTTTATCCTCTCAACAGGAAATGGTTGATTTTTCTCAATATCTGAACATTTTAAAGCACAGAAAAACATTATTTAACATGAACTCTTTTGTCACAGTCCCAAACAAGTTAAATCTATTAATTGATTTAAAGTATGTGTTTAAGACATCCAAGGCCTGTTTGTAAAGATATAAATGTAGTTAGAGACAGTATCAATACATTTTGAATTAGACATGGTCACAAAGAAATCCGTTTAACATAAATGAGTCTAAAAGTACAATTTGGTTTATGCATAAGTTTGTGAAGTATTATTTGTCAGCTGAGTGAGGCTGTAGCGCCCCCATGTGTCAGTTTTGTGTCACTGCTTTTCCCTGACCACAAATTAAATCACTGCATTCAGAAGTAAAGAATGAAGTGAAGCTTACATTTGTCAAATAAGAGAATTAAAAAAAAAAAAAAAATAAAATCATGTTAAAGCTGATAAATCTGAGTTTGTTGTTTTACCTGATTTAATCCCAGAATCATCTTCTTGAAGGAAACGAGTCTGTTCTTTAAAATCTGAACACGTTACCCCCGGAGAGACGCACAAAGTAGGATTAAAATACACATCGCCGCTGCTGCGTTTCATCGGCATGATGACTGAAAAATTAAGATTATAAAATCAATGGGCATTAAGAAAAAGTGAAGTTTTCTTAGATGTGATTTGTTTAAAGATGGGCTCAAAGGGATCCTGGAACTCTGGTTTTAACCCCCTCCTTCACACCGGTCCAGGTAGAGACAAAAAAAGCCACCAGCGTCGAGTCTTGCATTCTGAAAAGCTGCGCTCAGCGAGAAAAATTGGAAAAAATAAATCCTGCAAAGTTTGTGCTGCGGATGAAGAGGACAGAGGTGAGGTCGAACTAATGAAGCTGTGGATGCGTTCATCATATTTACAGAAGACTGAGCAAATCCAGCTCATTAATGATTAACAGAGAAACCCTCATCCATCTGTCCATCCATCCATCCTGCAGCCTGCAGGTTAAACACACACACACAACCACACACACTTTGGTTTTACTCACCAGGACTGTTTTCACGGAAAGCCCTGAATATCAGTGCTGCACATGTATCCAGTTGAAAGTTAAAAAGACTTTTAATGAAACAATGTTTAACTCTTCTGTATCCAGGGATAAAGTGCAAAATAAATGTTAGAAAATTAGTTTAATGTTTGAATAAATAACTATTTTAGTCTCACTGTGTAATCCATCTATTCTTATTCTTGACCTGTGCTCGTTTTTCCTGGTCCCAAGTCATGAAAACTAAAATTTTTCCTTGTTTTAAAATGAAGATTTGTGTTTTTCTGACAATAAAGTTTTCCTTAAACAATTAAAACCACAATAAAAACACACCAAGGTGTGCAAAAAAGAGGGAGGTGCAACAGTTCTAGTTCTGTGTAAACCTAATGGTTATTTTTACTTTGTTCTTGCCAAATGTTAAAATTAAAACTTGACATTTTAACCTCAACAGGAACAATGAATAAAAACTGAATAAACAAAACAAAACAAAAAAACAAAAAACAAAAAGAAACATTTTACCAGATGTTTTTTAATGGATACATATTCTAAAAAACTACTTTAATACCTATCCATTAACTTTTTAGGCGCATGCAGTTTTGTGTTAAAGTCTCACTTGTTATCGCACACGTCCAAAAAGGGACGTTTTAGCCCATTTCTGTGTATTCCTTTGTCTGTTAGCAAAATATTGCATGATCCACTGGACAGATTTGAATGAAACTCCAATAATATTAATTAAATGTGCATCTACAACTAATTACCTTCTGGAATTAACCCAATTCAAGATGGCACCACAGCCAAGCAACCTAAAAAAAAAAAAAAAAATGAAAAATTTAAAGCTAACTAAACGTAAGATTTGTTTTTAGGACCTTGCCTCTATTTGATATGTCTGTTAGCAAAATATGTCATAAACCACTGCGTGAATATGAACGAAAATTTTAGAAACTAACTATTGGACTTATAAATTACAACTTATTAATTTTTTTAATCAACTTGATTCAAGATGGCCGCCACAGCCAATTGAACTTAGAAAACAAAAACCTGTAATTTAAAAATAAAATATTTGTTTGTTTTTAAGATATTGAGCTAAACTTTTGTTGTGACTAGCTGAGTGTCATTAAAAATACATATTCTGGACATTATTTGTTTAAACTTTGAATGTTAGCAAAATATCTCATACACTACTGGGGGGATCTTAGAAACTGACAGTAATGATTAAATAACTGGTCGAGATATGGATTTCTTGAAATATGTGTTTTTAATATGCACTAAAATGTAATTCTTTAATCTTTCTGGAGGTTTTTACTCATTTTAATTGGACGTTGACAGCTTTAAAGTTTTTGTTAGCTTAGCCACTTCAGATGCAACAAGCCAGAATCCCTTAATAAATTTTGTTATAACAGCAGACGTAGCAAAAACAGACTACTACAAACAAAAGCTGTTTTGTATTTTTTTTAAGTGACTTAATAAACTATAAATAACAGTTTGACAAGTAATTTTGTGCTAACAGCGAGTTAGCTGTTATCAGTTAGCCGCCATATTTGTTAGGAAACTAGACTCCCATAAAAAAAAAAAAAAAAAAAAAATCAAATTTAACTTTAGGGTTATCAATCTTTTAACATTATCTAAATAGTTTTGATTAAATAAGAGTTAGATTTTTTTTTGTAACATAAATCTTAATGTGGTAGTATTTTTACAGAAACAGTTGTGACGTGGCCTACCCTACATGAAGCTAACAGCCGGAAATGAGTTCCTTGCTACGCCATATACAGTAACAGTACTGTAGTGATCACTGTATATTGTGACTGTAGGGGGCGCTGTTGCATTTTTACATTATACAGTACTTTGCAATGCCTGATAAATACTATCATATTCTGTGACGTCTTTATTTCCATAATAGTCGTGATTTTAGTGGGCAGATGTTAATTTTTATTCTTTGGAGGAAGGAGGCTCTTTTTCCTTCCTAAATCTGATCACTAACATCATGACTATCATGGAAATATAGACGGTCACAGAATATGATAGCGCTTATCAGATATTGTGACCACACTAGAAAAACACTAAATACTTGAGCCGAACTGTTTCGGCTGACTCTCTACTTCCTTTAAGGAATAAAAAGTAACATCTGACCACTAATATCACATTATTATGAAAATACTGTATAAACGGCCACAGAATATGATGTAAAAATGCAACAGCGCCCCCTACGGTCACAATATACGGTGGTCACGGAATATGGTGTAACACCTGTTACACTTGTTGGCGGCAACCCGGCGGCGGTCAAGACCACAGGTCGGAGTAAATGTTGGCAGAAAGAGCTCAGCATCTGCCACCTGTCCACGTTAACAAAGTGAGTACGAAATAAACCCGAAAACAATTGTTTAAAACGAGTTAAACCAAGTTGGCTCGTTTGTTCGGCTCCTGCCGCCAACTCTGCAAACTGTCAAGTTGGGCAGTTTTATGATTTAAAAACACATTACCACCATTATAACGACATGTCATGCCATCTTGACTGGTTAAAGGATGACCCAGCTGCACATTTGTATCCTTATGGGGTCAAAAACAGGCTGTTAAAAATAATACACATTTTAAACTGCAGGGGTGTCAGACTCCAGGCCTCCAGGGCCGGAGCCCTGCAGCTTTTAGATGTTTGGAATCATAAGACTGAATTAGCTTCTCAGTGCAGTCAAGTTCTCCAAAGTCCTGCTAATGACCTCCTTTTTTAATTCAGCTGTGTGGCATAGACACATCTAAAAGTTGCAGGACTCCGGCCCTCAAGGCCTGGACTTTGACACCTGTGTTGCCAGATAGAGTTGAGGTTTTCCAGCCCAAAAGTTGGTTTAAAACTGCCCCATCACACAAAACCCCGCCCAATATAAATAAATAAATAAAAAATATAAAACACACACACATACCGTACATATATATATACACACACACACAATACCCCCAACTCCTGTAAAGATATATCTGTGTTTATATGATCATAAATTTGATTACAGTAATCAAAATCAGTTAAATGTGATCATTGGTGTTCTTTATTAAGAAAATCATCACGTCACATTTCAGGATGTGTTATTATGGACACAGATTAAATGTTCAATATGAATATTTTTATATTTATCACCATAGTGTTACTTATACACGTTAGTAGTTGTAAACATTCAAAATAATATGTACATGTGTTGATTTAGTGCTTACCTTTGTTTAGGAATAAACATTTTTAACAATCACTTTAAAAGTTATAAATGTTGTTTTTGGTGCCTGTTTGTTTTCCAAATATATTAGTGTGTGTGAATGACAGGTATTAACATAAAACACTTTGTAAAACGGTGCTTTATGAAGTTCAGTTAATTTCCTTGTATCAGTCGACTGGCAGTTCTGCCACATCCAATATGGCGGCCGCTCCGACCACTAAAACTGCCTCACAGTTCTCTGTTGTGAACGCCCTGGCAGATGACAAAAGCCAATCAGTGATGGAGAAAAGTCAGAGGCGCTTTGCTATGAAATAATGATGAATGATTGTTTGAAATGTGTTTAACAGATTAACTCAAAAACCGCCGATCTGACTCCAAATCCGCCCAAATTATACCCACCCGCCCAAAGCTATTTTTACCTGCAAAATAGAGAATGAAAACCGCCCAATCTGGCAGCACTGAAAGCAACCTGTTGGTGTTCTGATGCTTTCAGGGGCCTCTAATTAGAAGTCTCTAAGGTGTTGTGATGCGTTCAGGGGCCTCTTAAATTAGAAGTCTCTAAGGTGTTGTGATGCGTTCAGGGGGGCTCTTCAATTAATAGGGAGTCTCTAAGGTGTTGTGATGCGTTCAGGGGGCCTCTTCAATTAATAGGAGTCTCTGAGGTGTTGTGATGCGTTCAGGGGGCTCTCAAATTAATAGGGAGTCTTCAAGGTGTCCTGATGCGTTGATTGGGGCTCTCAATTTAATTTTAGGAGTCTCTATGGTGTTGTGATGCATTCAGTGGGCCTTTTAAATTAATAGCTGGCGTCTAAGGTGTGATGCGTTCACGGGGGCTCTTAAATTAATAGGGAGTCTCTAAGGTGATGTGATGCGTTCAGGGGGGCTCTCAATTTAATAGCAGGAGTCGCAGAGCGTCTCAGTCTTGAATTTCAAAGAGTTGTCACAGGCATCTCAAGCTAATCTGGAACCTTCTCAGTTGAGTTTTGGCACAGTTTTTGAAAGCTGTGCTCAAAAACAGCCACACAAATCCCTTACAGGTCGCTCGGATGAAAACCAGTGACTGCAACTGAAAGCTTGCTCAGTGTCCTGTGCGCTAGCAGAAAGTTTTCTCTCAAAACAGTTAGTGAAAGTTGACATCGCTCAGGAAAATGTTATTGTGTCTCAATGAGACTGTATACAGAAGGGTTAAAAAAAAAAACTGTTTTCCACTTCAAACCCATTAAAAAAAAAAAAATCTGTTTATTTACATAGCGCCAAGTCACAACAGAAGTTGTCTCGGGGCGCTGTACAAAAAAAAACATTCACACACTTAAAAAAAAAAAAAAGGCCAGTTAATAAAAGTTATCTAAGAAATCCAGCAGATCGCTTTGAATCTTCACATCACCACAGTCTCCCATCCTGAGCAAGAACATTGGCAACAGTGGAAAAGAAAAACTCCCTTATCCAGCAGAACCAGGCTCAGGACGAGCGGCCAGCCGGGTTTGAGAGGACAGGAAGTGAAACAGAGAATGACAGGTGCACTTGCTATAGGAGGAAAGACACAAAAACATGTTAAGATATAAATAATTACAAATACAAACAGGAAGCCTATAGCAGCAGAACTAAGGGATAGCTCAGGAAACCCAAATCAACCCTAACTATAGGATTTATCAAAAAGAAAAGTCTTCAAACTGGACAATGTGTCAGCCTCACGGACAGAAACTGGAAGTTGGTTCCACAAGAGAGGAGTCTGAGAACTGGAAGATCTTCCTCCTATTCTGTTTTAGGAAACTCTAGGAACCACAAGTAAACCTGCAGTCTGAGAGCGAAATGCTCTGTTAGGAAAATATGGAACAATAATATTCCCAAGTACTAATTCCTACGTGTTACTAATCCTAAACCATTGATTTGGATCATTTCTCCGTGGTTTTAGTCTGTACATAATCTGAGCAACTGAAGCGGCTGCAGGTCATAAAATCACCATGTTGGATCCATCCACCCATAGTCCAACATTTATTTGCTAATCAAATCTTTAATTTGTGGCTTTCTCAAGACTGCAGAGCAGTTTGAGATATCTTCCCCTTGTGTGTGAAAATGGCTTCTTTTTACTTAATATTGATTATATGGATATAAATATATACAATATGGATTATTGAGCATGCTTCAGGACTCAACTAGTTATTGTCAGGAGTTGGTTCCTGTTTGTTCCCATTTAATTTCCCCATTTGTTTAATATTCACTTATTCTATTTCTTCATCACCGTTCTTCAAAAATAATATTTTAACATAATCTTTCCACGTTTAATAACAACTGAACACGGCTTTAATTTTAATTTAATGTTTGTCGATAATGACACGTCTGAGACAGGAAACCATTTTGTTACCACATCGTTGAACAACTGAGACGCTACTTGCTCCATCACTTAAAGTTTAATAACTTATAAACTCCTGAAGTAGACCCTCTGCTCTTACTGTTTAATATTTAAATATTAACTTTTATTTAAGCGAGATTATTGAAGGAGCTTTGAAGCCGTTTGTTTTTTATTAATGTTACTCAGAATTTAAAATAAATGACACAAACATTTAAATATTTTGTGGTACATTAGTTGTTTTTAGGTGTATATTTTTGTTCTTTGCATAAGGTTTGAAACTAATAAACACTTGCATTTATGTGAATTTGTGAGAAAAATCAAAACTATGTTAAAACATTTTTCTCCTTCAGGTTCTTTTGGACATGTGACTGTACCTGATTTTGCTAAAATGCAATCTATGCCAGGTTCCAAACACCACATGTAAGTAAAAAAAATTGATTGTAAATATTTTAATATTGGTTTATAGGAAACTTTAACTTTAGTTTAAGACAACACACATACTTGGTTGATGTTCCCTGAGAAGCTGTGACTTTAGACAGAGTTCCACCCGTTTCTGGCAGAATAGACTGTAGTAGTAGACTTTTAACATGTGCAAAACACACCCATCCAAAACAATCATGTGCAACAATCAAATGTTGTAGGCCACATGGCCATCTAACAGCCTGAGGACAACCAAGGCCACAGTGGTTCAGAAAAAGTCTTGTGAGATTCCAACAGGAGGTTGGCTTGAAAAACAGCAGTGAAGGCTACTTATGGGACAGATCTGGTTGGCAGGCCACAGACTGAGGAAGTCCTCTGGATGGACGACGAAACGTTTCTCACTTAAAGAAACTGGTCCAGATGACTTGATTTAACCTACTGAGTGGCAGAGTCTTTCAGGAGCTGCTCGAGTAGAACTTCCTCGTTCTCCTCTTCATCAGACTTCGCTAGAGAGGCACTCGCAGCGTACATGACCTTAGTAAAGGTACACCGTATACTGTGTACATGACTTTAGTAAAAGTACATGGTATACTGTACACATCATGACCTTAGTAAAAGTACACTGTATACTGTGTACATAAGTTCAGTAAAAGTACTGTATACTGTGTAAATGACCTTAGTAAAAGTACACTGTATACTGTGTACATGGCCTTAATAAAAGTACACTGTATACTGTGTACATTACTTCAGTAATAGTACACTGTATACTGTGTACATGGCCTTAGTAAAAGTACACTGTATACTGTGTACATGGCCTTAGTAAAAGTACACTCTATACTCTGTACATGACTTCAGTAAAAGTACACTGTATACTGTGTACATGACTTCAGTAAAAGTACACTGTATACTGTGTACATGACTTCAGTAAAAGTACACTGTGTACTGTGTACATGACTTCAGTAAAAGTACACAGTGTAGTGTTCTGTAAAGAAGTGTTGACATTGTAAGAAGACAATAGTTTGTACCATCGATGAAAAGCTGAGAACTTGCAGCCAGTATACGGTAACTCAACTCCTGGTGTTGCAGGAAGCCCACTAAACACCCCCTCTGCATCCCTCCCACATAGACACGGCATGAACAGGCGAGCCCAGACAACTCTTGTCAAATGTATTAGGGAGTCCCGCACCGCCTCATGTGGACGCGGGACAGAGGAGGTAAAATCTGGGACTGTCTTGCCCAAATCAGGACAATTGAAAACACGCCCCCCCACCCCTTCATTTTTACAAATGACAGAAATCTGTTGCAGATGAACTTTAATCCATGTCTGTTTCACTTGGTTTTCCACTGGACAACCTCGATGTTGTTGATCTGGTTGTCTGAGACGAAAATAAGTTGCCTCTGTGAAAAATGCAAACCGCTTACGCCGACCCCTGGTTCGGTTATATTTCGTGTTTTCTAAGAATGAACTTACATTTCAGAAATTAACCATATACTGTATACAGTACAGGCAGTCCTCGAGTTACGTTCGAGTTCTGTTCCTACGGGCCGAACTTAACTCGATTTTGCTGTAAGTCGGAGCGCTACCCACGTGGCGGCCGTAACTCCAGATTTTCGCCGTGTCGGAAAAAAAAAGGTAAACATCATTTTAAAGACGTTTTTTCGATGTAACACAACAACAGCGTACTTAGAACGCCATTTTGCTGTATTTCCAAGGAGTTAGCTAACACAATACCCTCAAAAAAATCATTGGATTCCAAATTTTACACACTTGGAGTTGTGACTATCTCTCTGACTGGAATTAATCCACATTAACTTATTATTCATTCATACAAACAAAAATGATCCATATGTGTTTAAATGTAAATTTAGTTAAATAATTCCTAATCCTTTGATTTGCAGGTCACAAGAGTCCAGTCCACTGACACCATGTGCCCTTTGGTCAGTGGACCTCAAGTTGACTCACTTGGACTGGAAACCTGAAGCGACCCTAATACACTTCCAGGGACAGTACCTCACCATATGTGAACTTGACTACACCATCTTGCAGGGAGAAATCCAAAACGTACCCAAGAGTAAAGCCGCTGTGGAGATCGGAGAGTTTTGCCTTGTAGAAGATTCAAGTGTGGCCCGCTGGTTCAGAGGAAGAGTTCAGAACCAAAAGGATGACTTGTTTGACGTGTTTCTCATAGACCGTGGCAACATCTTGAGTGTCGATGTTGCCCACATGTCATCCTGCTCGAGCGACCTGTTTAACCTGCCTCCAAAAATAGTTTGTGGCTTTCTTGCCAACGTGCTGCTTCTTCAGAATGTTTCTTACTCAACAGTTGAAAAATATTTCTCAAGTCTGATTGGCAAAAATGTCACAGGTTTCATTCAAGCCGTCCTCCCTCACAAAGTCCTCCTGTTAGAAGCCCCTGACATCAACTGTGACCTGGTCCGGCATGGCTTCGGGAGACCTGTGGACACTGATACCTTCATCCTCTTGGTCAGCATGCTTACTGACGTGCCACTCAAACAAAACATCGAGCCCGTTCCTGACTTGCTTATTGAAAAGCCAAGAGTCCAAGGGTTTTGCTTCAGATCATCCAGCTTGCAGGGATACACAGATGTTTTGTCCTTCTGTGGGCCTAGACTTGCTTGTGAGACACGGGCTAAAGTCAGAGTAACTGCTGGTGTCAACCCTGGGCTGTTTTTCTGTCGGATGGTCAGCGTGGAGGCAGAACTCCATGAAATGTCCAAAAGGTTGGCTGCGATTTTTGAGCACAGAACCGAAGAATACAACCAGAAGACTCCAGAGAATCTGGGTCTGCTGTGCGCAGTTAAAGGAAAAGATGAGAAATGGGTCAGAGGCTTTTTACAGTTTCTACCAGTCAACTCTCAAGTAAGAGTTTTTTTCATCGACTACGGGTTATTTGAGTTGGTGAAAGTGGAGAATGTCCACAGGTTGCCTCCTGAATTTTACTCGGCACCAGTCATGGCGCTCCCGTGCACGCTCCCCTCTTCGACCGGTCAAGATGTGGCTCTGAAGGCTCAGCAGTTGAGTTTCCTGAAGGCAGGCTTGCTTGGAGCTGTGTTGGATGTGGAGATCAGAGATTTTGATGTAGAACAGTATTTGTACACCATTACTGTGCTTGGTGCTGACGAACCACACGTGGCAGAACCAGAGCCCATCCATCACGGCCCCTTTGAGCCGGATGTTAAAGAAACATCACCTCCGAGTGGCTTTCCAAACTTTAAGACGATGTTGAGTGAAGCGTTCTACAAAACGTTACAAGAAGAGGAAGTGCAGGTTGGCTTGGTCTTTGAGGGCTACGTTGAGCACGCACAGAATCCGAACCACTTTTGGATCAGAACACAAAAACGCAACGAGGAATTTGAGGAAATGATGTCAGAAATAACAAACCACTTCAGTCAAGTGAAGCTGGATGAAGACCTGTTGTTGAATCCAGAGCTCGGGGCGATGTGCTGCGCTGGGTACGAGAAAGACTTGCATTTCTACAGAGGTGTGGTAACGGACGTTCTTAAACACGGAGCAGAGATTTTTTTCATCGACTTTGGGAACACTGAAAAAGTGCCATACACCTTGATCAAAAACATGCCCGAGACTGTTGCCAACAAATCAGCATTTGCGATGTGTTGCACGCTTGCTAATGTTTTTCCTTTGGACGACGTCTGGGCCAGCACCACCTGTGACTTTTTCAGAAAATCTGTGTTGAACAAACCTTTCCTAGTTCACGTTGTCCGGATGAAAAAGTACCAATGTGTTGTTGAACTCTTTGAGATGGGAAATGATATTAGCATCACTGAGCTTTTGATCGCTTCCAAACTAGCTGAATACATTCCTGTAGAGCCAGCGGCGCGAAACAGCAAAGATGGAACAGAAGAAACAAAACACCTGCATCATCCGGTGACAGCAGACGTAGGTGGAAGGTCAGAGCAACGGGAAAATTACAGGGAGGAAGAGAAAATGTTCAAAAATGAAGCTGAGGTTAAAGGTAGCTTCAGAGCTGTTAGCATCAAGCCAGGGTTTGAGTTCTCCGTGCGCTGCTCGGACATCAGCTCTCCATCTGATTTCTGGTGCCAGCCTCTTGATAAACTTCCAGCTTTGGACAAACTGATGGACGACATGCAGCATTATTACTCCCTTCACACAGCCGCCCTGCAGCCTGGGGAGTCCTGCTGTGTAGCCAAGTCACCACATGACGGAAAATGGTACCGGGGCTTCATCGTAGGAAAACAGAAAGGTCACACTTCAGTAATGCTGGTTGACTTCGGCCCCGTCATCCAAGTCAGACAGAATCATCTCCAGGCTATAATCCCAGATTATATGTATCTGGAAGGACAAGCTATCAGATGTAGCCTTTACAATCTGATTGAACCTGCAGAACACACCCAGTGTGGAGACTGGAGTCCAGAGGTGTTGAACCTGCTGAAACATTTTGTCCTCAAGAGCGCAAACTATCTTCGATGTCAAGTCGTTTCCCGGGTAAATGTGAAAAACAAAGGCCTGAGCAACGTCGTTGACCTCTACAACAGCCAGACGCAACAGAGCGTAACGGATGCCCTCAGAGAGCAGGGACTGGTGAGAAGAGCAGAGGTGCCAATGAGACAACGATCTGATGTTGTCCCTGATTCTTTCGTCTATTCTTCATTTGGTGTTGGCCCTGGAAGTGAAGAACAAGTCTACGTTGTTCACGTAGGCAGCCAGTGTGAGATCTACTGCCAACTCGAGAGAAACACTGAAATCATTGAAGAGCTTCAAATGAAAATCTCTGAAGAAAGTGAAAGAATGATGAAGGCCAACGCAAGAGCTGCTGTGGGGAACCTGTGTCTGGCTAAATACCTGGATGGAAAATGGTACCGGGGCTTGATGCTGCCGGTCCCATTGCCGCTTCACTTTGATGTGTTTTTTGTGGACTATGGAAACACAAAGATCTCTGAGAAAACCAAAGTCATGTTTATTCCCAGGAGCTGTGAAGACTTGTTGTTCACACCAATGCAGGCTTTGAGATGTCACCTGGATTCAGTTCCTGAGGAGGAACTCTACGTAGACGCCAAGACATGGTTGAACGACACGGTCCTCAACAAGTGTGTCCGAGCCGTCGTACGAGCGAAGAGGGAGGATGGCTCCTTCGATATTGAACTGTTCGATGGAGACATGAACATCAACAAGAAGGTAAAGGAACTCATTCTGAGTCAGTCACAGAAACCAAAAACTGTTAGTTTGATCAAAAACAGGCACAAGGTGAAAAATACAACTTTCCACAAACGATTCACAAAGACGCGTGACAATGGGAAGAGTCCGAGCAGAGGACAAGCTTCAGCTTCTACGTCTAACGGCCATAGATTAAAAAACTATCAAAACGTTGCTCATTGGCGGTTTCATAATAAGAGCACGTCAGTAAAACAACAAAATGTGATCAACAGAAGGAGAAGACCTCAGACTGAGTCTAAAGTCAAACCAGCTGAACATCAGACTGTGAAGTCAAAGAAACCGCAGCAGAGCAAGGAGACAAAACCGTCCCAGCTGTTGTGTTTTTCAGAGAAGAGCATCCGTCCAGGTTTCAGGACAAAATGCTTCGTGTCCCATGTTGATTCCATCAGCAGCTTCTTCCTGCAGCTGTCAGACGATGAACCGGACATCCTAAAAATGGGTGAAGAGCTCAACTTGGGCGTCTTTAAGGATTCTCTAAAAACGGCTGCATCGTTTCAAGTGGGTGATGTTGTGTTGGCAGTGTTTGAGGAGGATGGTGCTCTGTATCGCTCAGTAATAAAAACCCAGGAGAGCAATTCGAGTTTCAAAGTGGAGTTTGTGGATTATGGAAACTCAGCATATGTATGGAGGGAAAAGATGTACCCCTTACCAGAGGATTATCTGTCTCAGCCAAGATTCAGTATTCCATGTTCACTGCTGGACTCGAGCTTGTACGAAACAGATTCTTCGTTCACTGATGCCGTGGCAGAGAGACCAATCATGGTCGACTTCGTTCATCAAAGTGGGATTCAGTGGCAAGTCAAGGTCGAGGTCGTTGATGAAACACCGGAAAACAGTTTGACTGAAAACAAAGCATCTCTTTTGAGTGTAGTTAAAAGCAGTGAGGAGACGCCATCTTGTGAACAGAACATCACTGACGAGGGCCAACAAAATGAAGTAGCAAAGAAAACCTCAACTAGTGGGGGTGAAGACTCGATGCCTGTCGAGCTGTCCGTCAAACACAAGGTAAAAACAATCAAGGGCCGGAGAAGAAGAGGCATCAGGAGGAGCCACAAGACGACCAAACTATCGTCGGCCAAAGTAAAAGACTCTTCTCTACCTCCAACGATCAAACCCGGAGACACTGGCAATGGCACCGTTCTCTCAGTCCAGAGAGACGGTTTTTATATCAGGCTGTCAAAGAACGACGACTTGCTCACAGCTCTGGAAGAGCAGATAAAAAACAAGATGAACCAGTTCAAGACCGTGGGTGAAGCAAATGTCAAACGAGGCCTCAGGTGCTTGGTTCAGGTCCAGGAGGACACGTGGGGAAGAGCTGTTGTCCAGCAAGTCAACGAGGGAGAATTTAAAGTCTTCCTGGTGGATTACGGAGTAACAAAAGATATTCCAATTGTCCCCGTCTTAGAACAGTGTGCAGATCTCATGGAGTTCCCAAACCTCGCAGTGTTGTGCAGGATGAAGAGTTCAAGGTTCACTGAGGAAGAGGAGGCTGATCAGGGCTGGTATGAAACTCTGGAACCAATGATAGGTTCAGAGGTCAAGCTGATATTTGTGAGTTTCTATGAGGCTGACGACTCGTGGATGGTTGAAATAGTTATGGACGAACTGTTCCTCCTCTGGCAAATCAAAGCTTCTCGTCAGCTAATTGTAGACAGGTCTGCATCACCTGCTGACACCCAAAGTGAAGGAGGACCCACCTCAAACATGGACGCTCCCCAACAGCTTGGTTTTGTTCCCGTGGAGAACAACAAAGTCTATTCTGGCTTTGCAGCTGCAGTTACAACTCCCTCAGACTTCTGTGTTGTTCTGGAAGATCTGCTGCTCACCAGAAGTAAAGTGTCTGCCATTCTGGACGACCTGCCCCCGGAGATGCCTCCACTTCCCGAGGCCCACCTCGTTCCAGGGACCTGCTGTTTGTTGAAACCAGAATCCAGGAGCAGGTGGTGCCGGGCTGAGATCATCCACGCAGACGCCACAGTTGTCCTGGACCTCGTGGATCACGGTCATTATGAATGTATAGCAAGTCATGATTTGTCCAAGCTGAAGAAGCTTCCGGTGGAGCTAATGGACCTCCCAAAGTTGACCTACCCCTGCACCCTGAAAGGGGTGAAGCCAGCTGGTGGAGATGGACAGTGGAGCGATGAGGCAGCGGTCTTCTTCCAGAGGTGTTTGGACCAGAAGAACCTCCAGATCTTCTTCAGAGAGTTTGTGTCCAACTCAGACTGGAACGTGGACATTGTTGTCGATGGCGTCCATGTTGCCAATAAGCTGGTGGACACTGGACACGCCAACTACACGGATGTCGCACCTGAACTCAGGTACGCTCCAGTGACTACATGGAAATGAACAATATCCTAAAAGTAGAGAAACTGCATTTCCTGTGAAGACGCAGGGTGAATGCTTATTGCAGAAGAACTTGCTGGAAAAACAGCTAAATGTAGCTGAAATGGAACGAGCCTAAACTAACAGAAGCAGAAAGAACACAGTTTCTGAATTAGGTTTAAATAAGCAGAAACGAGCATAAAAATGAGTAAATTAGGTAAAAAAAAAAATCTGAAATGGGAAAAAGTACATGAAAAGTAGCTGAAAAGGGAACAATAAAGCTTAACCTACCAGAAGAAAGTGGAAAAAGCTGAAATGAGCACCAAAAGTGCTAAATAATAGCCGAAAGAGCAGAGAAAAAAATGAAAGGAGCAATAAGCTGAAATTTAGCAGAAAGGATTTAATTAGGCTGAAAGTAGCAGACAAACATGAAAAACTTGAATTGATCTGAAAACAGCTGAAATTAGCTAAAAATGTAGCTGAAAAGGTAGAACAAGCTTAAATTACCAGAAGAAAGCAGAAAGAACATGTTTGCCCAATTAGGCTGAAAGAAGAAGAAATGAGCACAAAAAGGGGAAATTATTTGAAAAAAGCAGATAAAAAAAAAAATAGAAAAAAGCTTAAATTACCAGAAGGAATAACATTTTTTGCTGAATTAGGGGGAAAAAAATAAATAAATTACTGCAATAAAAGTGGAATTAGCTGAAAAAGCTAAAATTAGCATAAAATGGCTAAATAGTAGCTGAAATAGCAGAAAAAAAAGACATGCAGAAATAAGCCAAAAGGAGCACAACAAGCTGACATTAGCAGAAAAAAAGTTTGAATCAGAAAGGAGCACAAAACCGCAGACAAAACAACTGAAATTAGCTGAAAAAGCTTAAATTTGCACAAGGAAGCTGAAAGCAGTTGAAGCAGAACAAAATGTGAAAGGAGCAGTAAAATGTTGTAAACAGATCTAAAGATTTGAAGAATGTAAAATGAGCTCAATTCATTTTTGAGAAGAAAAAAAAAAAGGCAGAAAAGGCTAAATATTTCAAAAAGCTAAAGTTGCACCAATTCTAAAATTCATAGCAGGATTGTTCTGAAAGAGCCGAACGTTTTGATTTATGATTCGTGAAATAGCTGAAAATTGCTGGACGAGAATCACGCTGAAATTTTACAGATAAAAAAATGGCTCACAATAGAGTGAACGCTTCATAAACGTTCTCACAGTTACTTCAGTCTGTCCTGATGCTCAATAATCCAGGTAGATACGTCTAAGAAGGTTCAACCAGGACCTCAGAGGACCTGACTGTAGTAGGTTTTTCATCAACATCTTCAAAGATCTATCATTTAATTGACTAAAAATATTGTGAAATAATAAAATACACATATTAGAACAACTGATTATGTGCTCCGTTAAACGTGAATAAATTTAACTTGCTTTTCTCACAAGCAGGTTCCAGGCGACTGGTCTTCCTCCTGGTCCTGGCAATGAGGAAGAGGAGGGCTCAGCTGGACCTGATGGGAAACAGACCTTCAACGCAGAGTCCACATCAAACCACTGTAAGAATTAAAGCTTTGCTTTTCTTGAAGGGATGCATATCGCCCGCCACCTTTCATGCCCAGGTTTTAGTTTAGGATGAGGAGTGCTGTAGCAGTTTTCTTCAAACCTCATGAAAGAAGACAAGTCTCAGCTGCTACTACAGTTTTAGCTCAATTTCTGTAAAATTCACAGAGTTATAGCCATTTTACTGAAATACAGCTAAAACGTTTTATTTAACCACCTCTAGATGTGCATCTAGTGAGTTTCATTGTCTGCTGGTTTGTAAGATATTTTGCTAACATGACTAATGAACATGCGCTGACAGACACAATCAAGAACATTATCAGTGTATTTAGTAAATACCAGTGGCTCCAGTTTTATGTGGTTCTGCTCATAATGTTTAAAAAAAGTAGAGCTGAAGTTTGAAAACTGGAGTAAATCACCTGTTAAAGCTCAGGTCAGCTCTGAAGACTAAAACTCAACTGTTCCTAAAAACACTTTGTATTTTATTATTTTACAGCCAATACCTGCTGGAAATTGAATTGACTACTTTTCAAGATTATCCGTCTTTGATAATCAATGACTGAATTTAATCTAACGTCATGTCATGTTTTGGAAATTCCTGTGATCTTAAAAAAAACTAAACGTCTTTTCTTGTGCAGGTTTCCTGATGTGAATCATCTCTGAACCGTCGATGCTGCAGAGTTCAACTTCAGCTTTTGTTTGATTCTTTAGCAAAGCTTAGATGTGGAAATTTGTTGCATTTAAAAACACTTGTTTACAGAATTTTGTTTTCTTTAACCACGAGTCCAGTTAGTGAGAAGCTAAAATGTTTGCTTCATAATGATTCAGTTTATTTTGTGCATTTTATAAAGTACAAAAAACACATTTGTTTTTGTTTTAATTTAAATATGTTTTTCATGGTGACAATGATTTTTAATCACTGATTTTCTGTTTTGAGTAATAAGGACTCATAAATTATTTTTGAGGTTATGTTCAAAATATGTTGAATAAATTTTGACATTTCACGTGCAAAATGAAGTTTACTGAATGACCTGTGCTCCAACTTAATTACCCAACATTACAGTATTCTAAGATGGTGTTCATGATTTTCTCACAAACTGCAATGAATTTTGTGATGTTTGCGTTTTGTATACGGTTTCCACTCACAGAACAATTAAAGATAAATGCACGCACAGATAATTTGGCAAAAGTCGGCCTTTTAAAAATACAACTAATAAAATAATTGTGAATCAATTCCAATAAAATGATCTTGTCAGAAGTGGGATTCGAACCCACGCCTCCAGGGGAGACTGCGACCTGAACGCAGCGCCTTAGACCGCTCGGCCATCCTGACGGGTGATGACGCGTTCAAGTTCTTTTTATGACTCGGATATCTCGACTCCTGTTCATTTACGGTGCACCGCATTTATCATAGCCAGCAGGTAACAACAAGGTGACTTTTCACCTGTGAGCTTTTACATTTAAACGGAAGTTTACAACTGGAACATCAAAGACGTGTCTGTTGGAGCACGATCACCGCCAACAAGTACCGAACGGAAGCTCGGAACCGTCAACTGGGTTTGCTTCTAAACTTTCAGATCAGGATGCGTTTTAGCTTCTAGCAAAACTTTTTAAACAAAATAAAACAGATCAAAAAGTTTAGTTTTAGCAATTCTTTAAAATACCAACATTAAACGCTTTAAGGGGAAAACTTGTACTCTGTGCCGCCGTAGAAATCATTACGGACAGATACGAAGTACACCACGCTCCACCGGAAGTTGTTGAACACCACATCCGCTTTAAAATGCGGAAGTGTGAAAAGGTTAAAGGTGACGTTCAAAATATAAACACGTAATAAATTAGTTAAAACAATACTGTAGAAATAATAATAATAAATAAAAAAAAAAACTAAGGAAGTTACAACATACAACCAATAAATAAATAAAAAAGTTCAACCAAAAGCACATTTTTGATGTCAGCTGCCATCTAAACTACAAAATTAAAAAGTTAAGCAGAGGGAAGCAACGTCTACATTCTGATTTATAAACTGTAGGAGTCGCCATGGTAACCACACATGGCAGTCAGATTAATGAGGCAGACAAATGACTGAAAAGTAAGCCTCACATAAACAACTTGTTTTGCAAAAGTGAAGCACAAAAATTCTTGAACTGTAAGCACAAAACGATGGATATGTTAAAAGAACAAATAGAACATTAAATATATGAATTAAACAATTGTTCTATTGAACAAATAGAACATTTCATCCAGAGGCCCTGACTTATCTTTGTTAGATTTTTCTATTGAACATGAATCAAGATATTTACTCCCTAGAGTTTCTAAAAGCAGAATGGCAGAAAGACCTTTCAGTTTCAGGCTCCTCTCTTCCATTTTCTGTCCGTGAGGCCGACACATTGTCCAGTTTTAAGATGAGACTTCTGCTGTCTTTAATTGCTTTACTCCAGCCGTTTGTATTTACAATTATTTGTCCTTAATGTTTCAAATGTTCCTGTTCAGTGTCTTGAGACGGCATCTGTTGGGGCGCTATAGAAATAAACTGAATTGAAATTAAATTTAAACTGTGTGAAAAACACCAGATCCGTCACTTAAAGTCCAACTTTGCTCTAAAGTTGGACCGACTATGGCACATTTCAAATTTTCAGTAAGAAGATTTTTTACAACAAGATATTTATAGGTGCATTAATGATTTAGTGTCAAGACGAGCTTAAGATGAAACCGATTAAAATAAAATAAACTTTCAGTCCACATCGTTGAAAAATTTGCATTTATTAATGATTTACAAAAGGCTAAACATGAAACCATTTAAATGACTCAGTTCCGAAACCTAAAGGAGTTGTTGTAGGGAAAGAAACAAACGTGTGTTCTGTAGTGAGTCTTTTTTTTTGTTAAGGTCAGTTAGTACAACAGCAGCATCTTCACCGCGGTGCATCTGTTGCAAATTAAAATGAGGCCACACAGGATGGAGCCACTCGAACTGCAGCTGAGAGAACGTTAAAGAACCTTTTGTGGCTAGAACTGTGAAAGTGTACGACGCTGCGATGAAAACATCTGGAGCTGCAGCTGGAGTGACAGAAAAACACGGATTACCACAGTATGAAAGGTCCGCTTCTCCCAACAGTCTGCAGATACAGAGTTAATACTAAAATAAGTGCAGGGAAGAGTTGTCCACAAGGTTCGAAATAAATATCTGGTACGTAAACAAGCACTTAAAGAGTAGTTCTTATACCTTTAATAATATTTTTAGTGAAAACCAACATTAATCACATTGTGATTGAAAATGTCCTTTTTTTTCTGACTTGAATTTACGGTTCAATCACTCAAATTAATTTCACACAACTCTGCAAAACAGCCTATTTTCTTTAAAAGAGACTAAAACCAAAGCTTGGGAGAGACGGGATTAAAAGAAAGTCGTGGGTTTTTCTCTGCTCTTTGCGTTCGTACGTTTAATTTACCGTTTCCTGGCAGGTTCCTACAGTAGTTCGAAAGAGTGAGACAGTTGCGGACTGGATTATTTACAGTAAAGTTGTGCACGTATGGAGGCCTTTCTGTCACGATCCTCCTCTGGAGCATCGATCGGTTCATCTAAAACGTCACGAAAATAAAAACGTCTCTCCGGCTACGGAATGAATTAACAGTGTTTCCACTCTCTGAGTTTAACCGTTCCAAAAAAATAAAAACGTCCCGGAGCTTCACTTCAGGTAGAATCTGCTGGCAAAGAAGGAATTAAAAGAGTTAAAACAACTTGATGTGGAAAAAATAAAATAAAATAAAAAAAACAAGAGCATAAAATGGTTCATATTTCAGTAAGCTATTTAAAAAAAAATAAAATGAGAATAAATCTTTCTGGAGCCCTCTCCCCGAGAACCATTGTACAAACAAAAATATATCCCCCTTTGTAGTGATTCTCTAATTCTCACTAGAAATAATTAAAACTTTTTTACAGTGCCTCATCAGTAAAGATCCTCCACTCGATGAAGTGGAGGACGTTCTGAACGTCCGTCCTGCTGGAACGACCTCGCTACGTCAAAAGAAAGTGGATGGTCCAGTTTGGTGGTTTCGAATCACGAGGAGACCGTCAGTGTTTGGGAGGCGAGCTCTCCGGGCTCTTCCCAGGACCGCCTTAACGCTGGCGTTAAGGTGGCGCTGGGAGGCGGCGGGCTCGGGTTCTACTGCTTGGTGTTGAGCTCGTTCTCCAGCTCCATGAGTTTCCGGGAAGCCTTGACCTTGTTGGAAACCTCCTTCCCCTGAGAGAAGAGACGCTGGCGCTCCTTGAAGGTGAGACTCTCCGGAGCGCCGCCGGGGACCGAGTTCTCCTGCTCCTGACTGCAGGGGGTCCCAAACAAAAACAAAAAGTTACATCAAATATTCTGATGTGGCTGCAACTTTTTTATTCTTCTAAACTCACAACTCCAGATTTCTCTGTTGAATTTCAGGATTTAGGATCAAATGAGTGATAAAACTAAACATTATACGCCCGTTGAAACAAGTCTACAGCAAAATGGTGGAGCTGCTTAAATGCATGAAGTGTGGCCTGGAAGAGTGAAGACCTTAACTGGTATATGACCTTGATCCTGAAGTGGGCGTGTTGAGAAGTGTATGCGACCCCTCGTCTAGTGATGTCTGTGCATCAAATTTAGAAAATTATCTTGAGTGGATCAGTAAAGGCCCAGACAAGCAACGACCATGTATGATATTTGACCTTGATTTGTGACCTTGACCTTAAAGCTGGGGTCATGAAAAGTGCACGCGGCACTCCATGTGACGATGCATACGTGTATGAAGTTTTGTTAAATTATCTTGAGCGGATCAGAAGTTGTGGATGGGACAAGAGAAAGTTTATCGACGTACGGAGACTATAAATAATTTGTCCATTTTTCAACGGGCGTATTATAATAATAATAATTAAAAATAAATAAATAAAACAATAGTTTTAAGTAAGTTGTTTGCTTTAAAGATGAGTTCCCACCTCTTCGTCCATTTGTCTCTCTGGTCCTTGTAGACTTCTGATCCTACAACTCCTGTCGAGTTTCCAGTGTACGAGTTAAATCCTGTTCAGGTTCAGCAAAACAGGAGTCAGTAATGATTTAACAAGCAGATGATTAAAATGAAGACGTCACAGGCAGGAGCTGCTGGGTGCTGGAGATATGAAGAACTTGGATCAGGCGAAACAACAACTGGTAATTGTTGAGAGACATCCTGAACCCAGCAGCTTCTGCAGCCGTGTTAATGAAGCAGAGACACAGATGTGTTCAGGCTACAGCAGCGAGCTGGCAGGAGGAAACCATCAGAGCAGGGGGTGGGGGGTCAGGTCCAAACTGAACACGACCTTTAACCCCACAGGAGACGTGGCTCACGTGTCCCTGCGTCTTTTCAGAACCACAGCTAGCAAGCGGTACGCCGGCGTCCTTCGTTAGCAGAGAGGTTCAACAGTTCATTGTTTTAACAGAGGCGGCACAGAGTGACGGATCCTGATGAGCGGAGGAATTTCATAACCACCAGGCTCAAGGACAGAGCCAGGGGGGACACCATAGATTAATCTTTGGACCCCCAATCATTTAAGGCAGGGGTCTGCAACCGTGACGGTCCAAAGAGCCATTTCTGCCTCTTTATCCACTAAATTAAAACGACTGGAGCCACAACACCTGCTCCAACTGTGATTATCAAGTGGTGGCCCATGGGCCACTTCACGTTCGCTGGAGGCGTTCAGGCCAGTAGGAGCAACAAATTAACTAAAAATATCTGATTTTAAACACAATTTTTTTTACACTTTAAGACAAAAGAAAAAACTGGATTATTGTAAAGAAGGATTTATTTTATTTTATAGTTTTGACCAATTTTAAAAAAAATTTAAACAATGCAGTATGCAGGTCTAGATATTATTTTAGAAAAAATACTTTAAAGAAACAAAGCCTAAAGTTAACGTATGTTTTTACTGCTTATACAGGTAGTCCCCGGTTTACGGCCGAGATCCGTTCTAACGGCCCGGCCATATACCGATTTAGTCTTAAACCGGATCCGCGGTCGTATACGCGGATTTTCGGCCGTAAAACGAAACCACAACTAAACGGCGATCGGTAACGTCTTTTTAAACATGTTTTTTCAATGTAAAACAACTTAGAACGGCCATTTTAATGTGTTT
>JARVGV010000192.1:29671055-29682309 GCA_031762435.1 Hypsolebias longignatus | reverse complement strand
GCTGCTGATCTGTTTCATGTTGCTGTGTTCATTCGTGCTCATCTGCTCACACAGACTCATGTTCGTGCTGCTGTTCAGCGCATTGTTTTATGTTACTGGTGCTTAGTGTATTTTTAGTTGATGTTTATCTTGGTTCATATCTTCGATGTTATTACTGTTTTTTGTTTACATTTTATACTTTTGTTGGATGTAACTGGGACCCTTTGTACATAATTTCGTTCCACCACATGTACCACATGTGGTGCGAATGACAAAGAAAGAAACCGACTCTGACTTGTGACTCGTCCAGTCATTAAAAAGTTCCTTAACCCGACATGAGTCAGTGCTGTGGTGACGCGCAACAGACAACTCAGGAAAACAAAACATTTTCAACTGGACCTTCAAACAGTTTGTCACCAGCAGCCTGTCACAAACAGTCTGTTTCGGTTTCTTCTGTAAAGAAATGCCACAAAATAAAAAACAACGTGATCCTCAAATAGCTTGAAAGTCTGAAAACAGACACGTCGCTCAGCTCGTTTCAGTCCAGCGCTCTTTGGAAATCCTCTTGACGCTGCTAACGCACCATTTTACGTGCGGCCTGGTTAATTTTCTGTAGATTTGGGAACATGAATACTCTGAATAGGTGAAGCTTCATCCTCCAGTTAGTTCACTGGAGGCTGCAGGATTTGGCGACGTTTTTCTGCTGTTTTATCCGTCACATCTACGGTACGCTGTAGACCTCATGTAATCCAGTTTACCCAGAATGCTCCACTGCATTAAAGACAGCAGCGTGCACAGAAACAGGAGGAGCTAGCGTGTTAGTGTCGTACCATTTCAGTGCTGTCAGCAGCCGTAAAGTGGCTGTCGGTGTCAGCTCCTTCAAAGTGGACGGTCCAGGTGCCCGGAGAGCGTGGATGTGGTACCAACCTACAAAATCCTATTAGAAGAAACAAACACACACAGAGGCAATGAAAGTACACAATGTGTGTTTTAGATGTCATAAACAAAGACAACTTTATTTTTTCATGCGTTGTCTCAATCGGAAAAATACAATTAGAAAAATTATAGAAAATGAAAACTTATTTTTGTTAAATTTTAATCTATAAAAGAAACAAATTGACATAATGAGACGTTCTGGTCTACCTCTCTGCAGCAGCGGCTCCAGGAAGTCCTGCAGACCGTTGGGGAGGTTTCGCACCACGTCACAGGAGTAGCCGTCCTCAGGGAGGAGGAAGGGCAGCTGGAGGTCCGGGTCCTCCTCCAGCTGCACCTCCCTGCCGTCGCTCCTTGCCAGCTCGTCTGCGGTGTTCTCTGCCACTGCCACCACGTGGTCGATCAGCTCCTGCACACACACACACACACACACACATTACAGCAGGACTCTCGACTTCAGACAAACGAGGCTTTTCATTCGGCGTGCGGTTTCCTCACAGGCGGGATGTAGGGCTCGTCCGGGGCACAGTGATAGTTGGTCATGAGGGCGTGGAGCTGCAGGGAGTTCAGCTTGAAGCAGGTGTTGTGGATGTTCTGTACATCCTGCATGGAGTATTTGTCCATGGTCAGCAGGGTGGTGGCCTAGAGGGGACACAAAGCATCGTTTACAGCGCGGCTGATACAGATCTCACACGTTTCCATGGTTACCCATCATCTTACCTGCACGATACGACTGAGGTGGCAGTCGGCGGCGAGCTCCAGGCCCTGCTTTTCAGCCCAGGCCTCGATGTGGCTGAGCTGCTGCCGGAGTATGGCCCCCCAGTAGTGGCAGCAGAGCCCCGACTCCGTGTCCGTCACCAGCTTGTTGAACAGCCACATGTTGATAAAGTGGAAGAGCTGAGAGAAGAGCTGGATGGTGAGGGCGGCGTTGACTCTGCAGCGGCGCAGTAATGACATGGCGCCCGTCAACGTGTGCAGGACGTCCTCTGGAAGGATGAACATGAGTCAGGATTTCAGGTGGTTTACAAAACCGCCTCATGGCGTTAAACTCATCTGACGAACGCAAATGAGCAGATTACAGAAAAACCGTTATGTTGAAGGTTTTCATGAGATTTTATTTACTTCATTGTCAAATGGACAGAATTTAATTTATTTCTGGAAAGACTGATTTTTAGTACTGGATTATTAATTTAATCCATTTCATTTATCCACTGCTCCACATCCAGAGGAGCCAGTGGGGGTGGCTCGGTCATCTTGTAAGGATGCTCCCTGGGCGCCTCCCTAGGGAGGTGCTTGGGGAATGTACGACTGTGGGGAGACCCAGGACATGCTGGAGAAACCATGTCTCTCAAATAGTCTGGGAACACCCTGGAGTCCTCCCAGAAGAGCTGGAAGTGGAGAGACGTCTGGACCTCCCTGCTCAAGCTGCTGCCCTCGTGACCCGACTTTGGAATAAGCAGAAGATGATGGACGGATGGATTAAATTCTCAATAAATGTCTTTTCTAAAGATTAATCAGCATCTGAATTACAGAGAGCTCTCTTCAACTGTAGATTCAGACTCTGCGTCCGACTCTAATCTGCTTAACGTGGGTAACGAACACCTGCATGAGAGCTCAACATTCATACACAACATTGATGATGTATGTCCTGATGCTAATCCCAGTAGATACATCTGACAAGGTTGAGTCAGGTCCTCTGGACAGATTCTTCTTTGTTCACTGAGGACGTGACTGATAAATTATAAATAATTACACAACTGGTCCAAATCTGCCTTTCCATTTCTAAAGTGTACTCCAGCAGATTAGGTCATAAACAGAAGAGGGGTGGGGTGGGGGGTGTCCCAAGGTGGGTACAGATGTACAAGATGTGATACAAATAATAAACAGCGATAAAGAAAATAAAAATAAAAGCAGCTAAAAACTGGGTTCACTGGTCACAAACAGATTTCAGTGAAACTGATCAATTATTTTTATAGTTACAACAAAAAAGGTTGAATCATGTCATCTGGACTTCGTTTTTTTGTTAAACACAAAAAAAACGAAGTCCAGATGACATGATTCAACCTTTTTTGTTGTTATATACCTGGATGACTGAGAAAACAAACTTTGTATTTTTATAGTTATTTTCACAGTAATTGAATCACCAGCTGCTCTCAAACCATCACAGTCCAGCAAAATACAGGTAGCCCCCGGACTACGCGTCATCGGTTTAAGGCGTTTCGTGTTAACGGCGCCGCCCCCAGTGACGTCACCGCGCCGTTCGTTGCCTTTTTTATGCAGCATTTTATAATTTTTTCGTTTTGTTTAGGGTATTTTAACTAACTGCTTGGAAACACATTAAAAAACATTAAAACGGCTGTTCAAAGTTGTTTTACATTGAAAAAACATGTTTAAAAAGACGTGACCGATTGCCATTTTAGTTTCGGTTTCGTTTTTAGCCGCCATGTGCGTGCGGTTCTGGTTTAAGTCTAAATCGGTTTACGGCCGGGCCGTAGGAACGGATCTCTGCTGTAAACCGGGGACTACCTGTACTACTATAACAATTAGACAAGGACAAGACCTTAACTTTTTTCCTAAACTTCATTTTGTTCCACTGATTTAACTTTTATTAGTGATCCTGATCTCAGGTGTCGGACTGAAATCTCGATCAAGGTCAGAGTCACTGACAACACCAACCCATACATTTAAACAGTGTGTTAACACTTTGAAGCTGCTGAAGATCTGCAAAGTTCAAGTTAACTGTGTCCAGGTTCAGGCAAATGATTAGGACTCATTGCATCAAGCACGAGTCCAGGTCTTTGAGGCTACGTCTGGGTGTTTCTCCACTTACCTATCTTGGGTCTCTGTGGATTGTGCTCCTCTGGGTCATCCAGGAAGGCCGGCATGTAGTTTTTCAGATCCGCTTGTAGACAGTGGACCAGGTACCTGCACCACACATGTTCATAAAATGTCTGATAAAACTTCACAACCTGATTTTAATTAGTCCTCTGACTTTAAGAGACTAAAATCAGCAAATAATATTTGTTCCTGTGGTTTTTATTATATACATGTCAATAATTTCAGGACAAAGACGTGACCCAAACTAAACACTGACTTGAAGGCCATCTGGACGAGGTGGGCGAGGATGTCCTGGGCGTCCAGCGTGACGCGACTCAGGTCTCGGTCCTGCTTGATGAAGTTGAGCAGCTCGGAGGCGTTGGCCATCCAGAAAGCCAGCGCTCCGGCGATGTTCTTCTGCTTCTGTAACGTACCGGTCACAGACGCACACAAAACAAAAACACACAGAGGAAGATGTCAGAGCAGCAGGATGCTGAGAGGCTGGAGGTGTTAAGAAGACAGTGGGAGGCGGGGGGGCTTGTGTTTGAGTGGCAGCCAGAAGAAGCAGCTGTTACTTCAGGGATAGATTCATGCCTCATCCACCCCTCCCTCGAAGCCAAGCTGGTGTTGAGAAGAAGAGCGGCCAACGCCGTCAGAATCAATGAACACACCCAAACAAAGTGTCTTCTTTCGTTTTAAATCCAAGTTTGACACGTTCACATGAAGGTGACCTCTCCTTTTCCCTCTCACACACACAACTGCAGCTCCCACAGCTCCAGACACAGACCCACTCCACTCTCCATGATCAGAGGCCCAAGTTTGTTCACTCTGCAAGTCGCAGTGGCCAATTATATAAAAAATGTATTTTCTAGACATTGCAACATGTAACAGTCTTCAAATCTTAACTATTCACACTCCCATTTTATTTTATTCTTATCCAGACCTAAATAAAAATAAATAATAAAATTACACACTGTTCCAGGCGTTTTACGGCTAAATAAGAACCGTTGAGAAACCAGTTCACTAAATTATGATCTGGAGTAAAATTTACAGTTTGTTAGTGGAGGACCTGGACATGACGCACTACAGTCGTCTCTCGCTACTTCGCAGTTTGTTTTCACTGACTCACTATCGCAGTTTTTAAAA
This sequence comes from Hypsolebias longignatus, assembly GCA_031762435.1. NCBI lineage: Eukaryota > Metazoa > Chordata > Actinopteri > Cyprinodontiformes > Rivulidae > Hypsolebias > Hypsolebias longignatus. The sequence continues at coordinate 29,677,434 of JARVGV010000192.1, read as the reverse complement.
AAAAAAGATTGGATGAGCTGCACGATCGGTATGGAATTATTATTTAAAATAAATTATTATAAATTATGTAGCGCCTGCTGCACCTTTGTGGAGCCCAGAGCAGCAGAAAAAGCTTCCTCCTGCAGCTGATCAGCTGATCTCTGTGCAGAGCTGAGAAGTGGGCGTGGCCGAGAGCGCGTGCAGTTGGCTGAGTGCAGCCGGAGGCAGGGAGCTGAAATCATGACGTTCTGTGATCTTTTAGAGCGTTTATAGTTTAGAAACATCGTTTAGAACATTGCAAGAATGTGGAAGGTTTAAAACGACTTTTTTAATATACTGTATATAGATATATGTGTGAATAAACTACTACTTACAACTTGTACTATTCCTACTTTGTGGTTTTTCATTTATCGTGAGCTTCAGGGTACGAGTGCCCCGCGTTAAACGAGGGACTCCTGTATTTTATATTTTAAACAAACTAAGGTGTTTGAATAGTGAATGTTTGTAGATTTTAAGACGAGTGTTTTTCTGGACTGGAACCGAACAGTGAACAAAAGTAACCTAAATGTTTTTTGATGAAAGATATGTAAATGGGTAGGAGTTGCACAGTGAAGAACAAATTTTATTTTTTTTTATTTTCTCCTCAAAGGAAATGCAAACTGACAAATCCTGGCGAGTTGAGGGTGCAATTATCCACCAACAGTGCAGTGGTGGAGCCAGGGGGTGGCCAGTGGTGGCCTTGCCCACCATAGATTAATCTTCGGCCACCCCAATCATTTGAGGAAAGTATGATTTAAAGCAATATAAAAACTAAAAAGAACAGATTCCTCAAACGACAGCTGTGGCCAGTTAACAGTTAAACTGTTCATGGTGGTGGCCATTTTGGATTTTGACATGGAATACCAATATTCAATGGTGACTTTTCTTACGTCTAGATGCAGCCACACCACAAAATGGAAGGTGGTACCTCACTTATTTTTCCAAGTTATCATGCCCACAAGACGGACGGATGGACGGTACCTTTGCTCCGTGACAAGAGACAATGAAGACGTCTCACTTCAAGCTAGATGAGCTGAGGTTGAGTTTGTCATTTTGAAGGGAAGCACTAGTTTTCCTCTTGCTTCAACTTTTAAAATTATTATTTCTCCTACAAACAGAGGCAAAACAGCTCCCAAACCACCCGCCAACGAAACTCTGAAGATGCAGTTGAACACAGTGTAAAATTGTGTAAACATGTAAAAGGATCAACTCGGTTGATTGCAGAGTGAACAACAGTGCCTCACATCTATCAGTCATTCAAATCAAGGTTTGTGGATGACGTGGCTCAGTGTCCAAGGAGCCCCGCCGCTCATAGAGCTCGCCTCCTTTTACTCATCTATCCCCGCATTGAAAAATAGAAATAAAACAGAACCAAAACAAAACCCCTTCATTCATAAAAGCCAGAGAATGAGAGGAGGAGCCAAGTGCATCCAAAACAAAACCATGTTAAAGGCTTTTAAAACACAGATGGTTAAACACGTTCAAGGAGAATCCAAACAGACAGATGAAGCAGGGGAGGTGAAGGAGGTCAGAGGGAGGCCACCCGCCTCTCGTCCTCACTGCTGAGGAGGAGCAGGACGTCACACAAGAACAGACGCCAGAAATAAAGATGGAGCAACGATGAAGAGCAGTCGCTTTTGTGGGTTTGATTTTAGTACCAGGCAGGTCCAGGAAGCTAAATGGAATTAGTCAGGTTCATGTTGCTGTTGTTGCTTAGTTTTCCAGCTGTGCACGGGGCGCGTTTTGTTATGGCTTAATGCTTCTGTTAGAATGGAGAAAAAAAGGAGCAGCAGCAACAATGACGGGCTGGTCAAAAATTATATATAAAAAAGCATGAAAGACAGAAGATGTGAATAAAAGAGAAGAAGAATGAGAAAAGTGCAGATTGGGCGATGGGATTTTACTTTGAAGACTTATCAATGTGATGTGTCATGTAAAAAATAAAAACCCAACTGTGGAGAAATATGTATCTTTGCATCTAGTTTATGTAATTTATGGAGGTTTATTTAACACTTTAACAATTAACCTCTTTAAAAATGGATGCTTTGTTTCCCTTAGGTTTGATTACAGGATCCTGTTTTGCATCCTGTCACTTCTGTACAAATATCACATCTTACATGGTTAAAAAAGTTGAGAAATAAAATCCTCAAGCAGATTTATTCGTCCAACAGCAATAAAACCCAATAATGCTGCAGTTTTTGCAAATGCCTCAAAAACAGAGTCCATCCAGCATCGAGGCTGTGCAGCTGTGCACGCATCATGTTCTTCCTGTGCACAGCTGAATAGCAGGAAGGATGCCGTGAGTTGACTTTAATCTTTAGAGATGCAGACAACACGAGCTCCCAGAAGACAGTGAATATCTGACCAAGTTGCACGCTGCACAGAGCTTCAGGACTCAGATGATTTTATTTATTTTTTGTCCTGGCAGTTATTAGCATAACTATATATTTATTTATTTTTATTAATGCATGCAAGTAACCTCATTTAAATAAAGACAAAGGCAAAACCACAGACTCGCCAAGAAGGAGGCGTAAAATTCACTGTGACTTTTATGGATTTGCTAAATCCAGAATCATGTTGGCATGATGTGCAAATCAATTATGATCCAAGGTAAATTATGGGCCTTGTGAGACGGCACTTTGGGCCACACTGCAGAGAATTTACATAAAAAATGAAATAAAAAGCTTAGCTTCAGTAAAGTCCAAGAAAATCAAAACTACCGTATTTTTCGGACCATAAGACACTTAAAATCTTTTAATTTTCTCAAAAATTGACAGTGAGCCTTATAATCCGGTACACCTTATGTATTAATTCTGGTTGTGCTTAATGGCCGCGAACCAATTTTATGTAGTACACGGCGCTCAAAAATCTGAACTTGTTTCACTAAATGCACCTTATAATCCAAAAAATACGGTAATACAGTACTAAGGTGCAGTGAAGCTGCTCCAGCATCACAGGATTGTCAGAAACGTTTCAGTCCTTCATGCTGTTTGTTTAATCAATTACAGATATATAAAAACAATGAGACTCTACAGAAAACAGAAAATAAACAAAAATCTGTTAAACCATTTTATAAAGTATTTGCGTTTATAACAGGCTAAAAGCAACGTGTGAGGAAAAACTTACTATTTGGCAATTTTTCCACTTGATGTTTATTTTATGTCACAAACTTCTCCCGTTCTTTCCCTTTCAATACAAACTTTAGAATAACTTTGTTCAAATACTGTTTGCAATCTGTCTGAATTAATTGTGTTCCATAAGTAAATAAATACAACAAATGTCAACGCACCTATAATAAATAATTGTGCTCCATTTTTATTTCTTAATTATTTACGTTCTTAGTAACCTGCTACTGAAACAGAACACACAAAAATATTTTCAGAATCTGATCATTTTTAGTGTAAAATCAACTTTAATATTAACTGTATAGTAATACTTTTCAAAGTAAACTGGTGTCGCTGTTTAGATAAAAATAAATTTAATGTGAAAGTCACTTAAAGAATAAAATAATAATAATAATAATAATTTTAACTTCATCGCCAAACCCAGAGAGAGAGAAAGGAGAGAGGTGGAAGAGCCTTCAGCAGCGTATCAGGGTGTGCAGTTGTGCTATCCTACCTGATCCCCTTCAGGAATCTCCTGGATGGAAGGAAGTGGAAGAGGAGGAGGAGGAGGAGGAGGAAGAGGAGACATTTACAGGACAGAGAGAAAACACGTCAACAGCTACAGTATGGACACAGCATGTACACGCAGATACAGACGCTCTGACTCGCACATGGTTCAAAACGTAACTGAACAGTTTTTATGGGACGAAACTGAAACTTCTGATGAACGTTCAGCTGCTTTGATCTGCTCTTCCTGAAGATACAAGGGCTCTGGATTGTAGTCCTCTTTATCTGGGATCATTGTTTATATTTAAATCATTTCACAGGCTGGGATGACAAAAAAAAACATCTATACTTATTTTTAGTGCACAGCTGCCGACTTTACATCAGTTCATCTAGAGTTTTAGCTGTAAATTTTAAAATGGTGCATCCTCCCTAATGTTTATTTGGTTTTAATAAAAAAAAACTTTAATATAGTAGAACTGCTGCAGGGAATACTGATATGAGGAATAAAGTGCTTCTTCCAGGCTTTATGTTGCCAAATGAGAAGAAACAAGCGCTGATGTCCTCCATCGCTGAGGGGTTAGAATGTGTGCAGTTCTTGAGATGAGTGTTTTTATTTACCGGTACTGGAACTGAACAGGGAATGAAATAAAACTTAATGTTTTTGGTCTAAGACATTCAAGAGGGCAGGAGTTACACTGTGGAGAATACAGGGAGGTGCTTGGGGTTTCTTTTTCTTGTCCGAGAAGGTGCAGAGTGATGGGTCCTGGCAAGCAAAGGCGCAGTGGTGGAGCCGGGGGGTGGCTAATGGTGGCCTTGCCCACCAAAGAATAAACTTCAGCCATTAAAATTTTTGAGCAAACTATCTTTTTAAGCAATATAAAAACTAGAAAAAGTTTAATCAAATTATTATTTGATAACGATCTTTCATACATTCAGAAGCGTTCAATACAAAAACATCTGGAATTTATTTGTAACAGAAGACGTTCGCTCCTCATCCGAGGAGCTTTCTGAAACTGAAAAAGATCCAATTTCCCAATTGAAAAAGCGAAACGTCTTCTGTTACAAATGAAGTCCAGTTGTTTTTGTATTGAACGCTTTTGAAGGTATCATGTCCTGGATGACTGCGAATCTTCACCAGCAGATTTTTCACACACTTTTTAATAGTCACACACCAAACAGGAAGTCAGCACCTCACTTATTTTTCATGTTATCATGTTCACAAGGGACAATGAGTAACATTAAAGACGTAAGACATCTTAATATGTGACATTGTCTGCTTGCATGTTTTGTTAATTCCTGTGTATTTAAACTGTCCACTGTTAAGGCTGTTTTTAATCATGTGAAACTTTGAAAAAGTTCACGTGGACTAATATAGGTTGTCTTAAACCAACAAGTGTCTCTGCAGGTCAACGGGAGAAGCTTTCTGTGTGTTAAACAAATAAAAGCTAATTCCTCTATAAAGCTAACGCATATAGCGTTACCTCTGGAGGGCTGGAGAAAGATCTGATGGCTTCAGGGAGTGACAATCGCTTCGTGTTTGCTCAGATCACATGGATTTGCTGCTGATCTCATGCTGCTGATCATCTCATGCTGCTGTATTCATTCATACCCATCTGCTGTTGATGCGCCGTTTTGTTTTACATTGTTAGTGTTTGGTTTGGTGCTCGTTTAGCTTAGATCCTTGTATACAGTTTATTTTTATACTTTAATTTTTTGGTTATTTTGGGTGTAACTGGGAGCCCGAGAACATACTTTCGTTCCACCTCATGTACCACATGTGATGCGAATGACAATAAACTTGACTTGAACTTGACACCGATGGGTAACACACAAAACTACAAGGACATAGGAGGCAACTGTGGAGAGAAGCTGCAGGACGTGCAACACACACCTTACAACTACAAATGTAGTTAGTAAGATACAGTTAATGCATGGACATTAAAGAACACCCAAGTTAAGTGGACAAACTAAAAGGAGCAGAAAACACAGATGAAGTAAAAAAATAAATAAAAATAAAACTTTGCTTTATGTAGAAAAAACAGCGGCGTCACTAACCTGGATGACTCCTTCCATCATGTTCACCATCTTGTTTACGATGGCGATGACTTTGTGCGTCCTCTCTGACGGAGACATGTCGGGCCGGTACGCGGGCGACAGGACGTAGCGGCAGGCCATGTACAGGACGTAAGTGGGCGAGAGCTTGAAGTGGACCGTGGAGCTGTTGGTGTAGTTGATGATGGCCGACAGGAAGGTGTCTTCAGCTGGTCACGACACAGACATTTTTAAATGACATTATTAGTACACGCACAAGATAAATGATTCCTGGTACAAGTATTTACTCAGAAAAGTTACTTTTTGATGCAAAAGCATCAAGAAAAGATCTTTAGTTGTGTCACCTGCCGCTCAAGGCAAAAGGAAAAGCTGTTTTTGTTCGTGTGCTTGACCATCTGTTGTCAAAATACCTCATGAACCACCCCAGGACAACCATTTGACAGAATGAGCCAGCCAGATTCAAGATGGCCGCCTTGACTCACACAAAACTCGTCAACACTCGGTCAGTTTTGGTGTGGTAACAGCGGAGCGCCATTCCTGACACGTAATTCGAGCGCCAACCGATTGCACGAGGTCCGTTTTTAAAATGTTGTCAGTAACTATTCCAGCCAAATCCTTCTGTCTGTTAGTAAAATATCTCAAAAGCCACAGGGCAGAGTTTAATGAAGGTCTCCAAAGATGAACCCTGAACGTCCAAC
>JARVGV010000192.1:29639720-29653047 GCA_031762435.1 Hypsolebias longignatus | reverse complement strand
GCACCAGAGTTGAGCCTTTTGTCATCCAGTGTCTTCAGTAGAAAGAGAGACATGAAGAAACGATAAAGCCGATAAATGAAAGTGAGGTTGATCATTTTCATTTATCATGCAATTAATTGATTTGTTTATCGTGACAGGTCTAATTGTAGCCACAGAGTAATCTCTCTCTCTCTCAAATCAGAATTTTTAACAAGTTTAATACAGTTGAAAGCTGCTGAAGGGCAAAAACAGAAAGTACAGTTTTGCAGACATATTACCACTGCAGCTCTTTAAATGACCAGGCCAGCCTTTATAAAAAAAAAAAAAAAAAAAGAAAAATAAAACATTAAAGTTGAAGTAAATAAAAATTTCTGCTATCACAGGAAACATGTAAATAATCCAACAACATGGTCAAATATTTTTAATGATTTGATTAGGATGGATGAATATGGTTTAACATTTTAAATTGGATTATTATAAGTAATTTTACATAAATATAGTAATGACTCACACAAGCTGCACATTTCAGTGTTGACGGTTTATCAGAGGAGACGAAGTCAAAATGTTTGGCTCTCGTAGGTTTTTCTTTGTCCTAACATTTCAAACAACAACCTGAGCAGTTTAAGTCAAGTCTTTGATTTCATAATGTAAGAAATTATAATTTGCTATACGTACTAGTTATACATCTGATGTCAAGTTTAGGGAAGCGTGTTAAAAGCAAAAACACTTGAAATTAGTCCAGAAAGTATTAAATGTCTCCTAAAATATTTGGAAGGGAATGCACATGTTCCGACAGTAAAGCTGAGCTCACCCGCGACCATAGTTTCCACTTTACAATCCTTTCAAAATAAAATGCAACGCCAGAAAGACACTTGGGATGCGTTGTTTTGTTTTTCTCGTCGAGCAGCGGATGAGCGGCAGGTGCTGAGTCACGTTCAGAAACAATGTGGCAAATCTCTGCTAGGTGCTGGTGTTAAACAGATGTGTTGGTTACACGATTTATTAGAATCCACACATTTAACTCTATTTTTAATATTTAAAAAAATCCCTGCCCAATCCTATTGAGAGTATTTTTTAAACGCTTCGGGAGTTCGGGTACGTTGTGCGTCTAAAATACATTTTATTTAGTGGAAAAAGAAACAAGGGTACATCCTGATGCATGCTCAATAATCCAAGGGTACAAATCTCTGACCTTTAAAGAAACAGTCTGTGTTGGTTTAATGCACTTTAGTAAACCTTTAAAAAAGATTTCAAATTTAAAACAACAACAACAAAGAGTCTAGTGTTTTAAAATGTGTCTACTGCAACAGTGAGCGTCTGATCTCAAAGCGGGGGGGGGGGGGGTGCACGCGGACGGCCTAAAAAAAGAGCAACATAAAAACTATTAGAGGCAATAAAGTTTCATCTGGTCATGGGTTACTGGCTCTTGAATAAAACACCATCAATATAAAATAAGAGTCTCAACTTCTGACTGCTGGAGTTTGGTTTTAAGGAACTTCAAAACAGCCTTCAACCATATTCAAGATTATCAATTATATCTATAAAAACAACACGTGACCCACTTTGGCTAGCTTGAGACAATGCTGCAATTTCTCAATATCAAAAACTTATTTCCCCACAAAAATAACTTTTTAATAACTCGTCTTATTCTCATCACTGTTCTGATACTGTTCCGTTTTAAATACGCATCAGTTCTGGCAACACAAAACAAACAAGAAGAAAACGAGAAGGGTTAAACCCTCTAGTTTCCATGGAAACACTAAAACTTGATTTTTTTTTTTTAAAGGAGTATTGAAAAGAGCAGGGAGGAGAGAGGCTTTCTGGATGAGGATAGATTCCAGCCGCTGTGCATCATCACATGCGCACGTGCGCGCCTAATGAAATAAAGAGGGATCCTGAGTCAATATTATCACGGCCCCACCTGCAGTAACGAGGCGGATTCCACCCCGGGCCCATGTCTAAGGTCAGCTGGACGGAGGTTTTACCTCCAACACGGGGAGGGGGAAGTCGAGGCCTTTCAAAGACATCCGACACACCGACAGACAAAAAGGATGAAAGAGAGAGGAGGAGGAGGAGGAGGAGGTGGCAAAGAAACCTCCAAGATGGAGATTTTCTTTGAACTAGTACTTGGAACAACTGGAACTTGTGACTGCCATTAAAAGATTCAATACTAAAATCATTAAGCTTTTATTTTATTTATTTGCATTTTATTTTTGTGGTTTTGGTTTTATAATGACGTCACTGTGTGCACTGTTCACAGAGACTTGTTAAATTCTGTATATTATGCTTAAATATGACTAAAACATGCATGTTAGTCTGACTGGTAACTCTAAAGTGTCTCTAGGTGTGAGAGAGAGAGTGAATGGCTGTTTGTCTCCATGTGTCCCTGTGATGGACCGGAGACATGTCCAGGTGTCCCCCGCCTCTCAGACAGTGATGGCTGGATATGGGCACCAGTGACCCCCGTGACCTGGAAAGGAAGAGGAAGAAGAGGAGTGGGGGAAAGGGGAAGGAAGAGGAAAGAAGGAAGGAAGATGAAGGAAGGAAGAAATGAAGGAAGAGGAAATAAGGAAGGATGTTCAAACATGTAAATTTCAGCTGTTTGTGTTTTATGTGTTGCTGCCTGTTAACCAGGTCGTCACTGTAAATGAGAAGTGGTTCTCATGTGACTCACTTGTTCAAATAAAGGTTTTTAGATGAGCAAAATTTGGTAATCAGGAAAAGTCAAAGCTTGAAACAAACGCAGAAACAACAACTGTTTTTAACTACATTGTTGCTGTGCAAAAGACAAAAAACAAAAACAAAAAAGAAGCGTTTAAAATTTAGTGAATTTGACAGAAAGGATACATTTTATTGTAAATTGAAATAAAGCTGGTGGATAAGATGCAACACTTCTAATGCATTCAATAAAATGCACATACAACTCCAAGTTCATGCTTGAACTCTAATACTGAAATTAAACAATTAACAACAAGCTCACATCTTGATTTTAACGGTCAGCTGAAATTTGGAAGTTGTTTAAAAAGTTGCTCAAATCTGGTTTGAACTTCTAAAGTGGAAAAACTAAGGGTTGTTCTGCAGCTCGGTGAGACTGAACTGTTGTCCGTGTGGGAACTACCCGGCTATGATTTGGCAACAAGTGGAGAGTTACACTTTTCTAAGGCCTTACTATGATTGTAAAAACCACCACACAGTTTTATCGTATTAAATGTGGCACTGAAGGAGTCCACCTGAGAAGATGGAATAAAGAGTTTGTTAGAAAAAGGTCAGAGTGGAACAATCATGTTAAGGATCAGCACAAGAGAACCCAGGTGTTTAAGATGGACAGGACCAGGAAGGCGACAGCTCAATAAATAAAAACCATCTATTCAGAGCGTAGAAGGTCGTTCTAGTCTTGTTGCTGTGATGGAACAAATATTTTACATTCATGCACAGAAAACAGATTTACTGTTGTCCGAATGTCCCTGTTGTGCATCTCTGAATGAGTCTAAACTCGATCTAAAAATGTCGCCCAGGACTGCGAAAACAAAAGAGCATTTTTCCAGAAATGTATCGATTAAATAATGATGCAAGAAAACTATTAGCCAAATATCAACCATGGTTGATTGATTAAACAATGTTTTATGTAATCACTTACAGACCACAGCTGTTCAGCCTTTTCTCTTAACAGTAACTCATCACAAAAAGTATAACTCCAGCATATTTCAATATTTATTTTCTTTTGCAGAGCCAGGATCATTAAACCACTAACAGACCCAACAATACTTTTTATCATGTAGCACTACTGACATTAAAGGCCACCTTACATCTTTAAGACATTTAGATTTAAGTGTTTTTATCTCACTTAATAATTGATTTTTATTTTTTAACATTGCAAGGACAGCTCTTAGTTTTGTTATACTTGTTACAAGGACAAAGAAGAAATATTTATCTGTAAAATCTGGCAAGAAAAACACGAGCTCAGAAATCATAATTCATTCTTCTACAAATATGTTTCATAATATCGTTTTCCTAAAAACCCAATGTTGCAGTTCTGGCACGAAATGAACTGCGATCAACACGGAGGACGTGTGAAATGTAATTGACAACAAAACAATGCTGTCCTGGCGTTGAACCTTTAATTGTAATAAGCAAACAAAGGCAAAACTCCGACAACATGCCAGGCTCTAAACTGGACTGACTGGGGATTCAGAGAATTTCCTGCAGAGCAAAAACAACCTGAAAGACCAAGAAAAAACAAAGACGGGCAGCGGAGGTTTGTTGTCCCGAAAGAATGAACAAAAAAACTAAATGAACACGTTTCCTCTGTGGCTGCAAAGAAAAGCCTCTTTGTTTCAGGTAGGTTTCAGCCTCAGTATCGAGCTGAACAAAGCCCACCTTGTCATTCTGACAGGAGTGAGGCATTGTGGGAAAGTTGGATATAAATTGAGCGTGGATTGTTGGGGCCCGGCGATGATGCCTTGCCACAAATCAGAGCAGCTCATTGCTTCAACACCTCTGCAAGTAACCCACAGGGATCAAGGCTGGAACGGCTACTGAAATGAAAACAGTGTGTGTGCGTGCGTACGTGTGTGCGTGTGTTAATTACCAACCACATGTCTGTAAAGTGAGATTAGTTTGTGTCCAGTCTTATTAGCTCATTCATATTCACCCACTGTGGAAGTGAGGCCTCAACAAACTAGAACTGATCAAAGATGATGATGAGCTCATGGGTTAACGCCGATGATTTGACTTTATATCCATTTTTGGAAACGGGAACAATGTACCGGTAACAGTTCGGTTGTAATTTTCCATTGGTCATTATTATCATCATGCTGCTAACAGTACCATGCTGCTAAAATAACCTCACAGCCAACAGAACCTCACTGCTAACAGAACCACTCTAACAGTACCATGCTGCTAAAATAACCTCACAGCCAACAGAACCTCACTGCTAACAGAACCACTCTAATGGGACCATGCTGCTAAAATAACCTCACAGCCAACAGAACCTCACTGCTAACAGAACCACTCTAATGGGACCATGCTGCTGTAGGTTTAGCTCTTTTTCCCTTTTGGTGCTTTGTTTTTGTATTTTTGTTGCATGCTTTGGTATTTCTTGTTGTTGTTTGTTTTTTGTTTGTTTTGTTTGTTTTGTTTGTTTGGGCAAGTTGAGACGGTTCCTCTTGTCCTGAGAATTTTATTGCATTGTTGACCTTGAGTTGACCAACATATGACAATAAATCTAAACCTATGCTGAAGCCCACTTTTGCTGTTCTTGTTCACTCCATGTAGCCCGAGGGGTCATGGGAGTTTGCCCATCCAGTCTACATGTGTTCTGTGGACTCGGAGAAGGCATTCGACTGGGTACACTGTGGGGGGTGCTCCGTGAGTATGGGATTGGGGTCCCATTGTTACGTGCTGTTAGGTCCCTGTAAAAGAGGTGCGAGAGTGTAGTTTGCATTGCTGGTAGTAAGTCGGATCCCTTCAGGGTGGGAGTTGGACTCTGCCAGGGCTGCCCATCGTCACAATCCTGTTCATAACTTTTATGGACAGAAGTTCTCGGTGCAGTTAGCGGGCGGAAGGTTTTCGGGTCTGTGGCCTCAGGATTCCATCTCTGCTCTTTGCAGATGATGTGGTCCTGTTGGTGTCACTGTGCCATAATCTCCAGCTCTCATTGGAGCGGTTTCGCAGCAGAATGTGAAGCGGCTGGGATGAGAATCGGCACGTCCAAATCTGAGGCCATGGTCCTCAACCAGAAAAGAGTGGATTGCTCTCGTAGGGTCGAGGGTGAGGTTCTGCTTCAAGTAGAAGAGTTCAAGTATCTCTGGGTTTTGTTCATGAGTGAGAGAAGAATAGAGCGTGAGATTGACAGACGGATTGGTGCAACATCTGCAGTATTGCAGACCTGTACCGGTCCGTTTTGGTGAAGAGGGAGCTGAGCTGTAATGCAAAGCTCTCTGTTTTCCAGTCAGTCTACGTTCCTACCCTCACCTATGGTCATGAACTCTGGGTAGTGATCAAAAGAAGGAGATCATGGATGCAGGCGGCTGAAATGAGTTTCCTCTGCAGTGTAGCTGGACTCTCCCTTAGAGACAGGGTGAGAAGTTCAGTTATCAGGAGAGACTCTAGCAGAACCACTGCTCCTCCACGTTGAGAGGAGCCAGTTGAGGTGGTTCAGGCATCTGGTAAGGAGGCTTACTGGGTGCCTCCCTAGGGAGGTGTTTCAGGCATGTCCGACCGGGAGGAGACCCAGGGGAAGACCCAGGACACGCTAGAGACTATGTCTCTCAGTTGGCCTGGGAACACCTTGGAGTCCTCCCAGAAGAGCTGGAAGAGGCTGTGGAAAGAGATGTCTGGACCTCCCTGCTCAAGCTGCTGCCCCCGAAACCTGACTTCAGAACAAGCGGAAGGTAAAGGATGATGGATGGACATAAGGTTTGCCAAAGTTTGTCAAATCATCCGAAGTCCATGATGATTATTAACAGATGAACTACAAAAACTACAAACCACAATTAACATGAGAAATCATACCCCCTAAAAAATGTCCAATTAATCCAACTGTGGTCAAAACATTCACTTCTTCTTAATGATATCTTTGCTCTTAAACTCAAAAGCTGAAATAAAAATGCTGAAAGGTCACTCGCTTGTGGATGAGCCTGTGTGTTATTGTGTGTGTAACAGAGTGTGCATGAAATAAAGATCAATAACGGTCTGCTGTAGTTTACGGGGACAGGTTGAACATGGCACCATGATCAGGCTGTAAAGTTACACACATGCACAGAAAACAGAAGTGCACAAGAATGTGACCTTAGTATGCATTTTTGAAGGTCCACACGTGCATAGAATACAGAAACACCCATAAGAATGCAGTGCATGCACACACACACACACGGGACGGAGCGCTGAATAAAGCAGGTCCGCCCACAAACACTCAGCCTTGGAGTGACTTTTCTGCAGAACAGGAAGGAGGAAGTGGTGACAAACTATCACAGTGACCAACAGTCCAAACCATTGTGTCCACTCAGACCGGGTCAGTCACTGAACCACCTTCTGAAGTTCTGGTAAGTCATAACACCTACACAGACCCAGCATTTAGGACAAGCCTTTTTAATACACCCACTATAGATCCAGGACCTCTACGGTCTCTAACTGGAGTCTAATTTTACTTTCAATGTCTTCATTAAAGTTTTATCTTTCAACTGTTAATAACCACAGAGGGCATCTGAGGGCTTTATCCTGTACGAATAAGAACTAAATCCAGTGGAAACGAGCTCAACCTAAGAGGTCATCATGATAACAGCCCTGCATTAATGTGCGTTGTAGTAAAAGGAGCCAATTTTTTGTTGTTGTTTTTAAAGGGTTTTCTTTAGGGGTTCAAACCCATTAAAGCTTCAGTGGATTTTCAATACAGGTGGTCACCGACTTACGGCGCCATCGACTTACGGCAACTCGGACTTACGGCGCCGCCCCCAGTGACGTCATCACACCTTAAGTTGCCTTTTTTATGTAGCATTTTATGTTTTTTTCGGGTTTTTTTTTTAGGGTATTTTATTAGCTAACTGCTTAGAAACACATTAAAACGGCGTTCTAAGTTTTACATTGAAAAAACGTGAAAAAACGTGTTTAGAATGCCGTTACCGTTCGCCATGTGCTTTCAGTTTCGAATTACGGCCGAAAATCCGGACTTACGGCGCCATGTGCGTTCGGCTCCGACTTACGGCAGAATCGAGTTCGGAACCCGTTCGTAACTCGGGGACTGCCTGTATTTTACTGGACACAAAGTCCAAAAACTAATATCACGTGTGGGCGTGGAAGCCATTTTGGACAGGAAGCAAGTTCACATCAAGCAGTCACATTAAAAAGAAAAAAGCACCGTAACAAATGGACGCCGTTCACTGATTTTCTCTAAAGTTTACAACAAGCGTAACGAGTCCAGTTTACAAAACTCGTACAAACAGTTGTTCAAACGTGATGTCTGTTTATTGAAGAGGTTATTTAAGAATACTTTGGATCAGTCGGAGCATAACAAGTGACAAAAATAGTCAGAATTAATTTAAATATTTTCCCTCTGCTGATAAAACTTAAGATCATGTTCTAACACACTGAGAAACTTTCCCAACAGCTTAAGTATAATTATAAACCCAAACGCAGTCTCATGAATACTAGCGGGCTGCCAACGGAACCAGACACCAACAAGCCGCTGCACGTTGCCATGACGACCACCTCAGGCAGGTGTCGTGTTGCCGCGGCGCTGTTTGGACGGCCAGGCCCACTTCTCAGGTATCAGGAGGAGAAACAACGGAGAGAGGCAAATAAGTTTGACTAAACTTAAAAACTGGTCAAAAACTCAGTAAAACCAGAAACATTTCCAGACGTTTTGTGCAGAAGCCTAAACTTTACGTCTGACGGAGAGCGGCGAGAATCCAAAACTTCTTCATCCACCAGACGGTTCTCCTCCTCCTTGGGTTTCCCCTCAAAGCTCCTCTTTCCTCTCCTGCTTCAGTTAACCTGGATCTTTAGAGCTCAACAAGAACCCCCAGTAGACGTAATAATTATCACAGGTAATTATCAAACAAGACACAAGAGAATAAGTTTTACAATTACAACCTGATAAACTTGATCCATTTATAGCTTTGTTGAAATATATGGCAACCAAAATGTAACTGGGACCCTGTGTACATAATTTCATTTCATCACATGTACCACATGTGGTGCAAATGACAATAAAGACTCTCTGACTCTGACTCTGACTAAATGGTAAATGAACTGCACTTATATCAACTTTCTATCTTATCAAGACACTCAAAGCTCTTTACACTACAATCTGTGTCCTCATTTATCCATTCACACAGCATCTACTAGATCTCTACAAAGAATAACCAGAGCTCCATCACATTCATGCACTGATGGGACACACATCAGAGACAATGAGGGGTTCAGTGTCTTGCCCAGGGACATTTCAGCATGTGACTGCTGGTGGAATCAAACCCCCAACTCTTGTATTGGAGGACGACTGCTCTAACCTTTCAGCCACAGCTGCATTTCAAAGATTTTCTTTGGACTTTGGCTAATTTCATCTATTTGTTCATTCATTTTACCCAA
The DNA here is from genome assembly GCA_031762435.1 of Hypsolebias longignatus. Lineage (NCBI taxonomy): Eukaryota > Metazoa > Chordata > Actinopteri > Cyprinodontiformes > Rivulidae > Hypsolebias > Hypsolebias longignatus. The sequence continues at coordinate 29,643,984 of JARVGV010000192.1, read as the reverse complement.
TCCGGACAGCATGTCATACAAAATAGGAAAATTGGACAAAAGAAGTCAAATGTTACGCCTAAAAACTATCTACAATGGTCATGCACAGCCCCTTGTCTGTTTGGGGTGCCCCAGGGTTCCATTTTAGAACCTCTGCTCTTCTCCTTGTACATGTTGCCCCTTGGATCTATTATAAGGCAGCACAATGTAAACTTTCAGTTTAATGCAGATGATTTACAGATCTATTTACCATTAAGAACAGGAACCAGTAACCCAATGATTTCTCTCTCTGACTGCATCTCTGCAATCAAACACTGGCTAAACAAGAACTTCCTGTTTTTAAATGACAATAAAACAGAATGGATTTTATTTGTTGACAAAGATGCAACTGGCCTGGGAAATTTGAATATTAACTTCAGTGAATGTGTGAACAACCTTGGGTTGACCTTAGATAAGCCTTTACACTTCGACAAACACATGCCTCTGTTGTCCAGTCTGGATTTTTTTTATTTACGTCTTTTAAAAAATGTCAAACCCTTTTTAAACCATTGCAACTTGGAGAAGGCTGTTCATGTTTTTATCAGTTCTAGGCTCGATTATTGTAAAGATGTCGGTGTACCTCAGTCATCACTGAGCCGTCTCCAGCTTGTTCAAAATGTAGCAGCTCACCTTTCAACCAACACTCCTAGACGGGACCACATCACACCTGTTTTATTCTCACTACATTGGCTTCCTGTCCATTTTAGAATAGATTTTAAACTTTTATTATTTGTTTTTAAAGCTCTGAATGGCCTCGCTCCTCATTATATAACTGAGTTGTTGTTTTTCCGCCCGCTCCAGGTCTCTGAGGTCAGACAGTCACCTCCGGCTCTCTGTTCCAAGGACAAAATATAAACGCTGGGGTGACCATGCCTATTCTGCAGTCGCACCTCGACTCTGGAAGAAGCTCCCACTTGATCTACGTCAGACTACTGAACTTGGCCCTTTTAAATCAAAGCTTAAGACTTTTTAAAAATTCCAACAGGCTTTTAGTAAATTAAATATGTGGTGACATTTCTGGTTTTGTTTTTGCTATTATGTTGTGTTTTTCTTGCTTTTAACCTGTCGTCATTTTATGTACTGTTTTTTGTTAAGCACTTTGGTCCCCATCACCATGGTTGTGTGCCATAAATGAAATGAAATGAGGGTGGAAACAGGTGTTGCTGCTTCACTTATCACACCCACATTTTTATGTTGGTACCGGGGCTTGAACCGGCAATCTTCAGATCACAGCCCAATCTTAGTATATTAATAGCTTATTTTAACAATTCCTCTTGTAACATTGTCTGTTTTATTTTTTTCTCAAGTTCTTTTTATTTCATGTTTTCATCATATTTCTGCTCAGTTTTATCATGTCAAATGTGCACTTATGTTATTGTTGTACGCCTTGTCATATACAGTACTGTACTGTACTGTAGTTTTCTTTCATGAATTTTCAATAAAGATAAAAAAAAAAAAAAAAAAGTTCCGAAAAACAGGAAGTGGACTACAGCGCATGGCACTCTGGGTAAATACAACCAAAACAAACTACTAGCGGGAGAAATGGCTCGCGGTCAGACGTGGAGTGAAGAGGAGGTAAAGGTCCTCATACAGATATGGTCAGACGAAAAAGTTTCGAAGTTACTTGTGACCACTCACAAAAACTACAAGGTTTTCAAGTTAATCAGTGTGAAAATGGAGAAGTTGGGATTCCCTCGCACAGTCGCACAGTGTCGCACCAAGGTAAAAAAACTTCGCCAACAATACTTCAAAATACGTAACATGCTCAGGAAAGGTGTCAGTTCAGGAGACGCGAAGGACAAGTTTCCTTGGTACGATGAACTACATGCTGTTCTTGACACTCGACCCACGAGCAGCCCACAACAACATGTGGAGTCCCACCAAGAGCCTCCACCTTCATCCACCCTGGCACCGAGCGAGTCCGAATCCACAGAGCAGGACTCAGAAAAAAGTGGTCAGTGGGTGACTGTACTACGTAATAATGCTTTATTAAACTATCGCAGTGTTGACATTATTCTACGTTTTAAAATGAGCAGTTACATCTTGTCAGTTTGCGTCTATTTGCCCCAGTTTATTGTAAATAGACGAGCTGGTTTGGATCATTCCAGTAACTGTCGATGTGTTTGTAACATTTTAATCAAACAGAGAAAAGTGCCACCGACTTTGAAGTTGAAGAGAAACCCACCACAAGCTCCCTGCTGGAGAAGCTGGCTGCACCTGGGGCTCAGAAAAGAAAGAAAAAGACGAAGGCTGACAGGTTTGAGAAAATGCTCGAGCGCTACCTGGATGAGAAGAGACAAATGGACGAGGACGAATGCAAAAGAATGAAGCAGGAGTCCGCCTCGTTTGAGAACTTCTTAAAAATGCAGCAACAAGCTGCAGAAAGACGTTTCCAGTTAATGCAAGAGCAGCAGAGGGCCAACAACCAGATGTTCTTTGAGATGATGTCTACTTTTCTTCATGCTGCAATGCCCCAATCTGTGACACCACCTACCACACAGCAGTGGATACCTCCTACCACAGTCAGGCCCCCGTTGTGGCCCACTGCATCGTCTCACCAGCCCTCTGCACATACTGACCACCAGCATACTATACCTGCTACACATCACAGTGCACCTGCACCAGCCCAAACCCCACAGGAGCCAGACATGGCAGCCACAGCTCAGCATTCAACATCTTCTGCTCTAGAAGATGTCAAGAAAGAGTCCAATGATTTGTAGTTAATACAAGTGAAAAGATACGAGTGAACCATTTTGAACAACTCATATAAAAGTTAGACAGCAAAACATTTAGTTAAAATGTTCAGAATAATGTGTACAAAAATGTTGAACGTTCAATGTTGAACTATTATTTGTTATCAAAAAAAAAAGTATGAACAAGATTACCGGTGTTACACCAAATTCTGTGACCTATCATATTCTGTGACCACAGGGGGCGACAGCACATTCAATTTCTGTTGTTTAAACGTTTAAACCCAAAATTGCTGTTTAATAAAGCTGTAACATTTAACAGAACATAGTTGTGATGAACTGTGATAATATTTATGGGAAATTACAGTAAGGTCACAGATTATGATGGGTATCATATTGTGTGACCTCTGTGAAACTGGCAATTTGAGGGTTAACCCTAACCCTAACCCTTGGAAACATTTATTAATCATTTACAGATTTATTAAACAGCAATTTTGGGTTTAATCGTTTAAACATCAGCATTTGAATGCGCTGTCGCCCCCTGTGGTCACAGAATATGATAGGTCACAGAATTTGGTGTAACACCTGTTTGTGTATGCGCAGAACTGTATGAAGCATCATAATCAGATAAGCCGAGCCCATTTTCTGGACGGACTTCCGGTAAAGTGTTTACTTGTTGGATGATGATGTCTATCCCTGAGGTTTAGATTGAATAAATAAAGTTATTGGACGCTTTATAATCAATTCAGGACGCCTCAAAAGTCGAATCGTGTACGTACAAAGTTATTTTAATGTGAGAAGTGACGCGTAAATCTGTGATTCACGGAGCTCCGCGGGTTTGCTTTAAATTCCGCTGCCAAACACTAAGTCTGCCGACATTTGGTAACATAACAGTTAACCATTGTATATACAGTATACATTTTACATTTATTAGACATCATAATGTCCACAGTTTGTCTCGTGAGATCCTCTTTCTGCTCATTCATTGACCGATCGAACTAGTGTTGACCACCTAATGACTTTCTATGCGTTACGACGCTAAACAGACTTTATGGTCATACGTCATCAATTAAACGTAGTTTTTAGTAAGATGCACATTATTTATTTATTTATCAAAGGAGAAGGTTTTAATTTATACTGGGGCAGGCAGTCAGTAGTCCCAGGCTGCCATTTCTCATTTTCACACAAGATTGTTGATTGATAGTTTGAACATCAGAGGTGAGAAAGTACTCAAACACTCAAAGTTTGTTTTCTCAGTCATCCAGGTATATAACAACAAAAAAGGTTGAATCATGTCAACAGGCTGTGGAAACGAATGGACAATCTTTTTAACAAAAAAAAACGAAGTCCAGATGACATGATTCAACCTTTTTTGTTACTCAAACACTGTACTTAAGTAAAAGTACAAATAAACAGACAAAAATGTACTCTAGTAAAAGTAGAAGTACCGTATTAATGTTTTTACTTAAGTAAAAGTAAAAAAGTACTTGCTTTTAAAAATACTTAAAGTATTAAAGTAAAAGTACATGCTGAATGTATTAACTAATGTAATGGTC
>JARVGV010000192.1:29619793-29639620 GCA_031762435.1 Hypsolebias longignatus | reverse complement strand
GCATCTGGGCCGAACCGGCTTTTTAATTAAAACCTCAAGAATTATTTTTTTTTTTTTTTTTTTTTTTTTAATAATTCAGAGTTTTTCCATGCTCTGTTTCTAACATGTGAATCTTATTAAGAAGTGCCAATATTAAAACTTAATTAAACGCTCTAGGACTAAAAGTCTGAGCTCTAGGAGGTGCAGACAGGATAAATAGTTTGCAATAAATAATCTTGTCATCGTTTGTCAGTGAGAAAAGCTGCTGTGCTGCAGGAGCAAAGAGACAGAAAACAAACAAAAAAAAGTTTATAAGAAGAAACAGAATAGTAAACAATTAAAAAAATAAAACTACTGTATATCAGAGTGCAAAAAATTAAGAACTGTGAACATAAACTTTAACTATAAATGGACTAAAAGCACTTTGGTTCATATAGCAGAGACACAAATTCATGGTAAACATGAAAAAAAATCATCATAATACATATTTTTTTTTTAATACAGATAAACAGATTGAAGGTTTACAGTTCAAGCTGCACTATCAGGTTCAGTTTGTATTGTTACAGAACTGTACACGAGGAACCAGATGAGACAGAAACCACCCACAGGATATGATCTTATGTTGCCTTTTTTTACACGGATGACGACAGTAGGTCAACAGAGATCAGCACAATAACCCTATTAATCACAAGCGGCTGCACAATTAGCATAAACGCTAACCTAACACTGAAAACACCATAGAAAAGGCTAACACAATTAGCACTGCGTTTATCACTGGAAGTTTCTGCACAAATATGACGTTTCAAAGTTGGTACTGAAGACGTTCATGTTATGACAAGCTTATCGAATATTTACGGACATATTTTTCAAGCTGAAGAAAATATGAAAATGGTGTGAAATTACACAGCTTTGTTGCACGTTTCAACTACGGTAACCCTATTGGGACAAACTCTACTCCACTGACTCCTAAAGCGGTAGCAAAGCTCAACCCTAGCCATTTTTAAAAAATCTTTAAATTAAATCAGAATCTTGCATGTCTGCAATGTGATGCATCTAAAAAGAATATTGTGCCCCCACCCCTAGTAAATATGTTAATATTTATGTGTTCGCCATCAAAGTGCCAGTGAAAGTGTTTCTGCAGAAGCGTTGGTGTTAAAAATAGTCGTTAAACCTGATGAATGTTGCAGATATGCTAGAAGTGGTGCGCCTGATGCCACAAATATCCAGAGTGGCTTATGAAGTCATGTGGCCTTTAACAAAAACACGGATTAAAGAAGGAAAACGTTCGTCTGAACAGAACTGAATGAATCGATACAACTCTAAAACAGCATAATTCACCATTATGACATGAAACGTTTTACATACTTTCCCCGGGATGGAAACTTCCAGCAACAGATGTGCTTTGAACACAAGCTGCTGTGACTCCAGAACATTTGCATCGGACTCTGCCTCCTTAAAACAAACTGAGCAGGAACACGAACTTTTCAGATACAGAAACCGTATCAGGACACGTGATAACATGCAGAAGATAGAGTTAATGAGAAATACATCTGTTCTTCTGTCCTCAGAGAAAAGTATCCTCCCAAACCCTGAAGTCCCATAAACACACACACACACAGTCTGTTTGGGTTTACGTCAATACAGTCAGCCCAAATCACCCACTGTGGTTCTGCTCCAGCACCGAGTGTCAGAGTCCGTCAGACGTCCTTACGAAGCAGGGTGGACAGCTAAGGTCTATAAAAATATGACCGGGGTGCGGCAGGATCCTGAGGACACCCACATGGTGTTATTGTGTTGAAATTCTCCATCGGGGCCTGCCTGGAGGGTGGAGCTGGGACGGGGCGAGAACAAGGTGCAGCTCTACTGGGGATGGGGACGTAATGACAACGAGCAGACAGGAGCAGGAAGGAGACAAACAGAAGTTTCAAGCATCGAGGATGTGAGCCTCCACGACCCGGCGAGTAAACCGAGAACCCTGATGTACATCTAGAGATGCTTTGAAGGCTCATTCACAAGTGATGCCTGCCAACAGTCGCAGAAGAGGCAGACGCTGGCCCAACAGGACTGTTGGCTCACCAACAACAACAGATGTGGAGCGTTCGCTTAATTTTAAAGAAAAGTTTAAAAGAGCAAAACAGACAAGTTATAGGAGCCGAGACCCACGGCAGATTAGCCTACGTTGACCTGCACACATCCAAAAAGAAAGAAATGTCACAGCAAAACAATCTAGAGTTTTTTTTTAATTAACAGTCTAGACTGTTAATTAGCCTCTTTTGCTCAATCAACACACGTTAAAGTCCAGATAAACAGTTGCTGGAAACGGCCACAGTACCACCAGAGTCTTGGGTTTCTCTTTCTCCTGAACATTTCACAATCTTACATTCCTCAGCTAATCGGCAACTATCCATCTGCTTTTAGTGCAAAGGGACAGAACTGCTGAAAGCTCCTTTTTCAAATACGCTTGCAGATCGTTAAACGCAAAACAAAAAGAAATAAAAAACTTCAAGACAATGAAATCAGCAAAGACGACTAAAGGAACTGCAGAAAAGAACATTTTTCTGATTTATGCTCTGTCTTCAGTAAAGTGTTTCTAAAAGCTTCATAGACAGAAACAAATAATAAAGTGCAGTTTTCTCACACGGAGCTCTCAACATGTTTGTGGCCAGAAGTTTGTTGTCCTGAAGCTTCGCACAGACCGACGCCAAAAGCAGCAAATAGTTTTACACTGGGAGACAGAAACAAATATTTTAGAGTTGTGGAATGTCATTTGTGTGCTGGCTTTGTTTGTCAACTTCGCTGGTGTGTGAGCGTGTGTACGTGTCTGTGCGTGTGCACGTGTGTGTTGAGGTCTTGTTAAAATGGGAATTAAACTGAGCTAATCCAAAAGACGGCCGCCGATCTCCACCACTGTCGGCCATTAAATCTAACAAAAAGTGCTTTTGTTATTTTATTTTCTGTCATTTCCTGAATGTTTTTTTTTACGCTTAGTGTTTGTAAAAGTCAATAATAAAACCATAAATGTTCTTTGTTGAGTTGGCTGAAATTCTTTATTGGAAAATGCCATAAGGTAAGCGATCATGTAGAAAATGACCATTGGATGTACAGAACCCATTAATTTCTGGAGTCAAACCAGTTCTAGATGTCTGCCACAGCCAACTGGCTTTAGAAATATTAAAATGGCTTCAACAGTCAATTTTACAGATGTCGACCTACAGTTTGGTGTGGTAGAGACAACACATAGTACTCTGACCACCAACAGATCAAGACCTTTGTTTAAAATGTTTATTGTAGGGAGTGCTTCATAAAATAACTTGTGAAATGTTTGTAAGGAGCTCGATGGTTGACAGGCTACATTTTAGCATGACTTACCCTGTCGTTCATGAATAAGGTTTTTAAAATAACAGGCTTGGTCTTGTTTTGTAAACTGCTCATCTGACCACCACTACCTGTCGACCTGCGGTCAACGCTGAGCTTAACTCATGATTACTCCCACTGATTGCACAGGCTGCTCTCTCTCATTTTCCCTCCTTACGGACTGCGACGTAGACGCTGATCTGCTGCAAAGCACCATGGGAGCTGCTGGTCACGGGCAGTGACAAACAGTCGTAGTAACTGTCCCTGCCTGACTGTGGTCTGATCCTGGGAGGTCGACGGAGGGCCGAACACGAGGGCAGGATCTGACCGACAGGTGGGAGAGCGTATGAGGCGGCAGGAAAGGGTCCGCGTAAAACCAACGAGGGCTAAAGGAAGATACAAAACAAGGGCGGGGGGCGGTGGTGTGCCGGGCCTCTGAGGGGATTAACGTGGTCCGACAGGCTGGCTGGGACAAACACACACATCTACACAGAGCTCTGAGGGCGAGCTGCTCTGCTGAGCGTACACAATGCACCGCTTGTTTTAGAAACAGAGGAAAGAGAGATAAGAGTGAGGCCAAATCACAGAGAAGGAATGTGAAATTGACAGAGGGCAGGGAAGTGTCACAAACCGCAGGTGCTTCCCCCCAAAACTCCTATTTGTAAACGCAAAAACTTTCCAAATCGTTTTTTTCTTCCAGTTTCTACCAAGAGTGTGACCTTCTCCCTCGTCTGCATTTCTCCACTCCAGACTCCATCTGCATTCCTGGAATTCCACCAGCAGCAGGAAAAATGACACATTACCCATTTGGCTGCTGAAACGCACACATCCAGACATACAGGCCGTGCTGGTGTGTTGTTCTGGACTGCTTCGGGAAGCTCCTTTAGGGAGCAGTTTCACATGTATTGATCACTCTTTGACGGCCCATTACAGAAAATTAACTGCCTCCACAGGAGAACAGTGATTCTGAAGATACAGCAAGAATAAATTAAGACTTAAAGGACCTGGGAACCGACGTAACAATCAATTAGCGTATAGATTTCACAAACTAAACCAAATGTGTCAGTAGAAACTTAGTGTGATCAGGAGGGCTTCAAGCATGAACTGCAACAATAAGAACGCTTGATGTTACCGTAGAAACACTGGCTTAAATGTGTTATTTATTTTTAAAGCCACATTGAACAGGGTCAGACATTTAAAAGACAGTTTTCATGTTTGTGACAGAGCAGCACTTCAGTCATCTGATTAAACTGCAGGTTTTATTCTGGGGCACGATGTCTGGTACTGATCATGTTGTTGCCCGTCTCTGCCTGTCTGTTAGCAAAACATCTCATGAACCACTGGGCAACTTGTACTGGAACTTGCAGATGGTAATTAATGAATGTAGACCTGCAAGTAAATAACTTGTGGAATCAACTTGATTCAAGATGGCTGCTGCCACAGCAAACTGACACAATAAACACAAAATTAGCTAGAACTCAGTCAACTTGGCAGATAAGCTAAAAGCTGGTGTGGTAGTAGCTGAGAGTCATTCATTAAAACTTTAACACTGACTGATGGAGTCAACTCTGTTAGCAAAATATCTCAACAACCAGCGGACATATTTTTCATCAACTTTTCACAAAGTAATTAATAAATGTACATCTGCAACTAGTTTGATTTAAGATGATCGTCCCAGCTAATCAAAACCAACTCAGACGGCTTTACCTCAGTCGGATTGTGCGTTAAAATTTGTTGTGGTAGTAGCTGGGAGTCGTCGGCAGCACGTATTCTGAGTGTGACAATGTCACAGGAAACGACGAGGTATTTTTGAGGTTTGGTCAAATCGGCTATAGCCTGCTATAGGCTGATGCTACTTTAATGAACTTACCTGACACTTGTTTACCTGATCCACCACTGCTTTCACTTGAATAGATCCGACACTAAATGGAAGGAGTAAAAGCTCCATCACAGGCTAACAAGCTGTCCAGAGTGACCCCATCCTTCTAGTTAATGTGCAGCAGCCAATAAAGCCAGTCAGCTGCAGTGATTACAGCTGAACCAGAGACTACCGGAGCCGCACAATTAGAAACTCGCATAGTGCTCATCAAAACACGTTTATTTCTTTGAAATTGTTATTTTTCTATTTTAAACATTCAATTAATTAGTTAATTATTATAATAGTTAATCATAATTGATTAATTAATTCTAGAACTGTGCCACCCAAGGTGGCTGCATGTTGGAGTAGCTCTCTTAAATTCATTCTGAGATTTTGCTTTTGAAAACTTTCTTTACTTTATTTTTTTGGGATGTAAATCAATTTTTTTGGGATGATTTCTTCCTCTGGTATCTGATGATGTGCTGCTGGAAGGATTTTTACTGAAATCTTTTTTACTTTTGGACATTTGTTATGATGTGTAACCATAACAACAAGGTGGTTTTCTACAACTGGGAGCTGCTGATTAACATCTCAAACGCTCAAATAATACGTCAACTACAGCCCCAAATTCCAAATGAGTTGAAAAGGAGGTGCCGTGGATGCATCTCCATCTACCTGAAGGCGGTGCTCAAGTGCCTGACCACTGAGATCTTGGAGGTAGCAGGAAACAGTAGCTCGTGACAGCGGGAGGACCGAGATCATCTCGACACCTGAAGTTAAGTTAAGTCGGTGGCGACGAGGGGCTCAGCAAGCTGCTGGGAGAAATGGCCATCGCTCTGGGAGGAGTTCTGCTCGACATTCAGGCAGTTCTGTTGTCCGAGAGGACCGAGAGGTCTGCTGGGTCTGGCTGGACGGATCGGCATCTGCAGCCAGTTTATTCGGTTCTGGGACAAACTGCTACAAGAGACCCTTCCTGTCCAAAGCCATCTATACCAACTCTAATGAAACCAGGGTGAGCTACATCAACAATTAATTTCCCTTTGGGATTAATAATGTATTTTTGAATTGAATTGAATTTGTGAGATTTTCCTCTAAATATTATTAGCTTTAATTTCAAACTTGGTTGACTTGTAGAATAACAAACACCTGCAGCCTAGTTGAAACCTCATTTTTGGAATATCCAACAAGAAAATTACAAGAATCTGTCAAATGCTCTGAAGTACAGTAATTTCTGTGTTGGTGGCCATTAGGCCTCCATTTCCTTAATTTTGGGAAATCGGACAATACTTGCATGAGAAACCGATTTTTACCTTTTTTTTGTTTGTTTGTTTGTTTTAACAACGATTGTCTGAACTTCATTTATATTTCAGAGCACTACCTCATGGCCAGTTAAAACAAATTTGTATTGTTTCTAGGATATTGTTCAAGGGTATGTTTTACAATACAATAAGATTGGAAATTATGATGTGATAAAACTGATGTAAACTTTTTCTCATTATCTGTGTCATTCTCTCATAGATTGTTTTTATTATTTGTGTAAAATTGGACAGAGAAACTACTAAAACTGGTCTTTTTTTAGGTGTGGTCATAAAACAAATATTAACTGATTTTATGTTTGTTTGGATCAAAACTACAAGGAGCCACTGCAGAGGGACCAAAGGGTTGCATGTGGCCCAAGAGCCACTAGTTTGTTGTTTTAAACCATAAAACACCTGGAACATCAGGGTGTTGTGGTGAAACTGAGCCAGTCTTGAGAGGCTGGATTCAGCTGCTGTATTTCGGTGTTAGAGATATGGGTCATAACTCTGCAGGATGGACTGTAAGACACTCAGTTGTGACCTTTCACCCTGCGCCATAACAAATCGCTCCACTGTGGTTGCTCTCACACACCTCCAGAGGCTGGTCACGAGGTGTGGCGTGCAGCACACTTAGTTTCATTTGGGCTGATGGGCTCTGCAGACGAGACACTCAGAGCCTTCATGCAGAACCAAAATGATCTCAGGCCCAAAAGCTGCGAGGAAAGGCAGTAGAAGATGCAAGTGGCAGCTAATGTCATCATATCTGCTTTTTTAAGATACAGAATTACCGAGGAGGAACACGCTGTTCATGTGCCAGCAAACAGTTTAAAAGCATGTTTTAAGGCTATAAGTTCAAACTATAAAACATGGGCAGCAACAATATTAAATAGTACTTTGAAATAGAAAATAAGCTAATGTTTTAGTAAAAAGAAATTGTAAGCATTTACCTACTTTGTTTATTTTTGTTTTTCTAAGTTCTTAAATTAAAGTGGTAATTAATTCAAGTAGGGACATTATATTCATTTAATATATACTGTACATTATAAGGCTTTATAAACCCTTCCCACACTCTTGCAATGTTCTAAACTCTCTAAATGCTTTAAAAGAGCACAGTGAAAGACAGCAGACAGACTGATGCTATGGTTACTGAGCCAATGAGTGCCCGGGGGCAAACAGGCCATCGGGAGCAGGAACTGTTCTGGTGTGGTTCAGGTCGGCTCAGGTTAAGGCTCGATCCAGGTCGTGCTTGATTATTTTAAATAAACAATCTATGCCGCCCACTCTGTTATCCACCTCACTGAAGCTCCCACAGCAGCGATGGGGAAAGACAGACTTCACTCGTCTTTCTCTTTCTAAAGCTGACAGCCTCAGAAAAAGAAAGGCGGGGACCCCTCAGCGATCACTGAGCAGGCCAGTCCACCGGGAAACAAAGTGTATAATCTTACATTGAAAACCTGCAAAAGAGTGAGTCCATGAAAGTCGAACCGCAAAGTCTTGAGGGACATCTGTAAAATCCACTGAGTTATCATCATTTATCTGTTGGACAACAAGGATTAGCTGTGGCAGCCATTTTGACCTGGACTGACATTGAAGTAAATTGGTTGTAGATTCACAACAATCACTTTCTGAAGGATTCTGTAAAATCCATCCACTGGTTCAGGAAACATGTTGCCAAGTGATAAAAGCATGTTCAGTTTTAAACCACTTATTAAGGCTTGCATTATGTTTTTGTTTTTAGTCAACATACAGCTAAGAATCCATTCTTACAGCTTTTTACTCGTTTGTTTTTACATATAACTAAAACTGGCAGAAAAACGAGACTGAAATAAGATTTAATGTGTCTCAAGAATCAATTTCATTTAAAGCCGTAATAGCTGTCAATGTACACAACTTTTTTAATGATACTGATTTGAATTTTTATGCTTCTAAACATTTTCAACATCAATAACTGATTGTTTCGAGGTCGATTTTTTGATTGGTGTACAGCACTTTGGCCCAAATGTGCCATTTTTTAAATGTTTTATAAATAAAAATGTATTATTTGCATTAATTCAGACTCAGGTTTTTTTGAGAAAACAGTAATTATTTCTCACCTTTGACTAAATCTAAATTTAATGATCAGTTATAGAAGGAATATATCTGCACAGATAAGCTCTCAGCTCTTACTTTAGCTTTACTGATCGATCACTCCCCCAAACAGACTCCTGTTGACTCATCCTCACAGCTTTTAGACTTTGCTTCTTTTCAGAAGTGATGAAAGTTTTTACTATCGATATGGCATCTCTTGTTCCATCGTTCACTCTCCGTTACATCCCACACTTATTTTACTGACTCATCATTGTTCCAGTATTTTCATCAATGTCTGAATGTAAACAAACAACTCAATCGTTGGCAACAAAACATAATCCTGCTGATTTGGTCATTTACTGCAAACTATGCAGAAAACTTTTGGCAGGGCGTGTATTTAGTGGTTGTTTTATCATATTATACACAAACACAAAACAATTCACATCAAAAACATTAAAAAATTCATTTTGACAAACATTATGGCTTCCCCACCATCAGAAAGAACTGCAACACTGACACAGACCTGTCACTGCCGTCTGCCTTTGTAGCTGCAGTAAAACTGTACAGATAAATGAAACCCGTCTGTTAGTAAAATAACCAATGACCGCTTTGTGCTACACTGAAACAATCGATCACGACACCCTTTAGCACACACAAGCTTTCTTTTCAGAGATGCTTGTCAAATGCAGGGAACGTGTGAGGGAGGCCTCTCTTTCGAGCCGACTCATCACAGCTTCAGCGTTTCCATGGCGACGCAGCCACATGACATGATGAGAGACAGACAGACAAGGGGAGGCAGGGTGCGGTCGACAAACAGAGAGAGGAACAATGCGCGCGGAGATAAACGCGCACGGCGGTCAGCGGCTACGTGCGAGGGTGACCTCAGTGCCGTCACTGTTGCCGAGGGCCAGCGGTTACCCAGAATTCCACTGGGGAGAGACCAAACGGGCTCCATTCTGTCAAAACAGAGACGGGCAAGGTGAAGCACCACCGCAGCAACAACGTCTGTTCTGAAACGTTTCACCCACACCGCTCCTTTAGAAGCCCAGGACCCAAACCAGTACAGAATTAAAAACAAGAAAGCTGTTTGCTAATGGTTACAGACGTACAATGATGTCCTAAAACTTTTAAATGTATAACATTAAATACAGTGCAAAATGTGAATGTGGTAGTAGCAGACGGTCATCCCCAATACATAATCTGAGCACAAACACATCTCCTCAGGTCATGTGATTGGGTTATTTAAAGTGAATTAAAGGTTTGACCAAAATATTCACAACCCTACCTCTCACCATCAGATTTATTTAAGAATACTGTACATTTATTTAATACATGTATATCCTAATATATCTATTTATACTACACTGTATGACTCTTTCCTCACAGGTGATTTCAAAGTACAGGTAATGCCTTTTACGCTGCACCATGTCTTTATGAGTTAATGCCACCTAAAGGGAAAAGTTTTCACCTTTGTCTTTTAAAACAGTTCTACAAAAATTGTGTACTGTTATTTATTATTAAATACATGTTTGCACATGGATTTAAATAATCGTTTTAAAAAGGTCCAAAATATTTCTAAAGCACTTTAAAAAAAAAAACGGCAGCAAACTATTGAAACATTAGAAAGAAAGACGCTTGTCTGAAAATTTATCATGCAAAATAAACTAAACACAACTAAGAATCCCGTAAGGTATCTGATTTTATTTTTATCAGTTTTGATCCTGCCCCAGTAAAATAAATTTATCAGGAGAAAATCTGCAAAAAAAATGTTTCAAAAGAAAAAAAAAAAAAGTGACAAAAAAAAAAAAATATCACAATGGAAATAATACAGCCTTTCCACCTAGACGACAGGAAACGCACTATCTCCACAAAACAGCCACTTCCTGTTCAGTTTCCTGCTTCCTGTGCAGTGGGGAAACGGAGGGAGCGGCCACTCATCTCATGGCGAACCTGCTTGTTGTATTTCACTTCCCATCAGGAAGAAGGTGCACATGAGCTTCCTGCTAGTAAATCCATTTTCAATTCTTCTGGTTCAAACCTCGAGAACAGCTCAAGTTTTCAGGGCGAAGCCCAGCCAGTCAGCCCAGCATCACCACCATAAAGACGAGTATCTTAGTGTTACAGCTTGACGAACATAAATAATACTTATTAAATGCTTCTTTTTTTGTTTGTTTGTTTTTATTATTCATCATCTCCTTGGGTTTTCTTCAAAAGTTAAGTTCTGCAGGTTTTCTGAGACCTGTGCAACTCTAAAAATGTGTTTGTGTGGACATCACAAATAAATATTAGTCAGTCGTCAGCAGAGCTGAAGAATTAAAGTCTTGTTTATGTAGTTTGATGACCTTTTTTTTACTTTTTTTTTTTAAACTCAGCCAGACTTACAGATACTGACATAAAACTTGTTGTGGTTGTAGCTGAGATTGATCCCTGAATGGATTTTATTGAAACTTTCAGAACATAATCATTGGATGTGCATCTTGATTACAGAGTCAACTCCAATCAAGATGGTCGCCACAGATAATCGACGAAAAGCCAACCCAAAAATGATTATAGCTTATAGCTTGGTCAGTTTAACAGACAGTAACTAAATACAGCTGAAGTTTTATGTAGTAGCAGCTGAAAGTCTCTCCATCGTGTCTCAACATGATGCTCTTAAGTCTTTACGATAAGACATTGGACGATGTGCATTCCGTCATGGAATGCTGGGCCTTTCATTTCCAAGCTCCTTTTCAAAGTTCCTCCAAAATTACAAAAAACTCAGGTTGGATTTGTCCTTTAATTTGAGAGCAAACAGCTGACTCTCCAACTAATTATACTATATTGGGAGGTTAGATGTGCACTTACTTTGTTGTGCTCATGTGAATTCATTGTTCTGTCACAGTAAATTGTAGATCGTAACAAAGAATTCAGCCAAAGTAAATGGTGCATTTAAAGACCTTACTTCCAGTTGTTCAAATACACTGTGACCAAACGTTCTTAGATGATAAACATTGAACATGTTGCAACCTAAAATCTCTATAGACTTTATTTAAGAGATTTTCTTTGATCCCAACATCTTAAATGTTGGGTTAGCTGTTGTTTTAAGCCCCTTCGCACACGAGGCTGAGACGCTCCACAGTAAGTGATCTACAAACTGACGCGCAACGGTCTGGAAATGTCTCGAGTCAGCGCTCAGGACAAGTGGAGGGGCATTAAAACTGTCTGGCCTCCGTCACATAAATCAAACACTTTTAACACGTCCTGTGCAGCCTCGTCTCAACAAACGAGCACTTCTCATAAACTGACTTGGACGATTCGATGCTCATCTAAAGACGAGTAACCTTTATATGTCAAAAACATAAATCTTTTTTTTTTTTTTTTTTGTGAATTAAACATCTGATTTAAGGAAAAGAGATCAGATTATTGACATGGCTGCATTAATTATTCTGCTGACGACCAACTGCTAATTACTACACCCTTATAGCACATAATTATACGGCAGCGAGCACAGTGAAGAGTGAAGCTAAAATAAAATGTGCAGCAGTTATTTATTGTACAGTGTACCAAATCAACGCTGACTTAGTGTAAAATGTGCTGCAGCACAGTGTAACGTTCCAGTATATTTATGGAGGCTTCATTTGTAAACTGCAGTCTTATTTTAAATGTATTAAAACCTGCTGTTCAGCTGCACTCCTTCTGCAACATCACGTTGGGTTTACTGGGCTCGCTTCCGTGTTTTACGTTCCGTTCGGGTCGACCTCGTCCACAAACATTTTCATTATTTCCAAGCACAAGCGGCTGCAGACATACATGCAAAACGTGTGTTCAAGAACGCAATGAACTGTAAGTGGCATATGACTAACTTGATGAACCGTCTGAGTTTCTGTAAAGTTAACACTGTGCACATATTTTTAATATGCTTATGAAGCTATAATTTACATTATTAAAAAAATGCTAAGATCATTCTGAATAAACTGAGCACAGGAAAATAAAATCAAAATATCAAATCTTAAAGCCAGCCAGTGTAGAGAATTTTCTACAGTTCTTTACCACATCCTAACAAAAGCTAGATATTGCCACGTCCATCCAGACTTTACATTAATGAGAAGAATCAGGCGTCGAATCAGAACAAATGTTCATTATTCTCCATGAAGTGGCACCAATCCATCAGGAAAAGACTGAGTCTCAAACTATTAATAAGGAGGAATTTTCTCAATTGGCACATTAAGAGTGCAGATTTAACTTTCCCTCCCATTTAAACATCACAATAAAAACAACGCTTAACTTTTAAACTTGTTGCAGATAAAAAGAACGGTTGTAAAACTACCGGTAAATGAAAATCACTTTTACGTTTAGGCAAATAAATAGTGTGAACAAATGTACAATAAAATGCTGGATCAGAAAGAAATTGGAGGGATACAGATTTGATTAAATGCGGACGAGTTTTGAGTTCATTTCTGATTGACAAATACTTAATATGGTTACTGAACACAACAAAAAATAATTTAATGGGAATAAATGGGAGGTAAAGATCAGAAAACACAGGACTTAATAAGCAGGTAACTGATAATCATAGCCAAACCTAAATTTACATTTTAAACTACACCTCTTTCCTGATTAGCAGGATCACTTACCGTTTAACAGAAAGTAAAGACCAATCATTGATGTAGACTATCCAGTCCAAGAATAAGCTCAAAGATAATTAAATGTATTTTCCTGCCAACTCTTGAGGGCATGATTGATACATAGGGGTTTAAGTGAATTTAAGAATTTCATTACAGCAGTAAATGTGGTTTAAACCTTTGATAGGACTTTTTTTTGTCCACTTTTATTGTTTACCATCCATGTTGAGAAGCTTTGGAGCCAATATCATTGAACAAAGTTAACTAACTGTTGATATATTCTACTTTTAAGATAAGCAGCTAGTTGTCAAACCAGGCAGCTTTCTCCAAATCAATGTTTGTTATCTTCTGTAAACGAGACAAGTTCTGTAAGAATTATACTGTGAATGGGAAGTGAGATAATCGTTATTGTGATATTTTAGTTCAAAAGGACAAGGAATGTTTTAAAGCCTAACAGCTGTGTTCAGAACAACACTATTTAAAAGCAGCAAAAAATAAAAAAATAAAAATTTAAATCCGGTTTTCCTTCTATTTAAAGCTGAATGGCAACGTATGGATGCAGATGATGAAGGCTAAGCCAGTGAGGTCAATTTAAGCGAACAGACATATGACTGCATGAATTGCTGCACGCTCAAAGAAAACATATAACCCAACTAGACATGAGCACGATGACAACACTTTTCTAATCCTCCTGTTTTTATCCCTTGCAACATTTGTGTTGGAAACACGTCTATCAGAAGTTCATATCTGGAGACTAACTTGAAAAACCCCACCTGGTGTTTTGTGACCCACATTGGGGTCCCAATCTAACTTTTGAAACCACTGCCCTCCACCAAAACAAATCAAAAAACCTTAAGATAAAATCCCAAACAAACCAAACTGTTGCCGTGTCTGAACCCGAGCGGCACTCTGCCACATATGTTAAGCTCAGTCTGCAGAAATAAGCCGAACGTTTCTGCCAACTCCTCAGTCCTCGTGCGATAGCCGTGCATGTTGGGCTGTAATGAGCCCGACAGCATAAGATCCACAGCAGGACTTTATTCGGTTTGAGTTTGAGAGATTAAAAAGTTTGAGAACCTTTGTTCCAGACGAATCATCCATCCATGGCTAATCCAATCACATGAACGATCTCACTGCGCTAAGGTTACATTAAAAAAAAAATTAAAAAGTGCTTTCTTTTAACGACGCAACGTTCCGATTCCGATCAAATCGAAAACAGGTGTCGATCTTACTTGGAAGTATTCCTGGCATTTTGTTCACAGCCTCAGGCAGGAGTTGTCTGGACAATGTGAAGGACACTCGTGCAGCTCGGGGGCGCCAACAGCTGACATATGGGCAGGCAGGGTGTGGTGTGGAGGGGGCAGCCACGCATCTGCTTTACATTTAATCATGTCCAACTGGACGAGACGCTGAGCGTGCTTTCTGCAGAAACCCTGAGGCAACGCTCCTTGCACCGTGAGAGAATTACAGCCTGGAGAACTATTGGACAGGGTTAATCATTCCTCACAGATCCAACCGAGGCGATGTGTGCGTGTGCGTGTGCAGTGCACAGCTCTGGCAAAACGGCTGGCCAGTTTCAAGTCTAATAAATTAATCGGCTCAAGAAGAAGAGGGGACCTTGTGACTCCCCCTTGCACCAAGGGCAAGGTGGGGGTGAGCTGCCTGCCTAAGAACTGTTACCAACATGACTAAAATTTAAATCCAAACTACTCTGTGACTAATGTACCAGTCGGAGGGGAGGTTATACTGACTCACTTGGACAAATCAACAAACACACAGCAAAGTCTTGTTCTATAGTTCATTAGTAAACAACAACAAACCAAGTCCATTTAATTGCAGCATTTAATATGTTATTATTGCTGGACACGCAGGACGCATCATACGGTAAGTTACTGCACTGGCAGGGGCTCTCAAGGTGCCGTCTCACTGACCTGTGATGGTTTGGAGACCAGTCAGTGACTCAAAACTCTTGTTAGATAAATTTCTGTTGCAGTTTCACTGAACTCCAAGTGTTTGAAACCGTCAACCCATGCGGCCGCAGTCTGTTTTGGAAATTTGTGGCCTTTTTTTATGTGTTCAACTTGGAAAACTGCATTCTTGGCCATGCACATTATTTAGGTGACCCCCCTCAGGTCACTCTGCACCCACCTCTTCAGCCACCCGGCAACTACACATTTATATTTTAAACTGCTGGAGTAACCTTTTAAAAACAAGATATAGGGACAGATTTGAGCCAGTTTAAGAAAATATAATTTATTTTCACTTTTTTTTTTTTTTTTTTTAAACCTGGACATTTGTTTTGGATGTTTTCTGTCAGAGCGTCCATGCAGGAAGCAGATCTAGCCCCTGAAGATGGGCTGGAGACACCACCCTCTGCTTCGTGACCATCCATCCCTTTTCTTAACCTGACAGGCGGAGTACGACCTGGACAGGTCACGGTTCCATCACAAGGACAAATCGAGACAAATCACCATCAACACCCTCACTCACAACTAGAGACAACTTGTAGTTTAGCAATTAAAACCCACAGGGAGAACATGCTAACTCCACCCAGAAAGGCCCCGGACTGGGAAGCGATGCTGTGACCTTCTCGCGGGGGGGTTACAGCTCTAACCACTGCTTCACCGTGTCGCCGCAACACAAACGTACTGAAGTTTTAAATTTGAACGAAGGCATCTTCAACTTGGACGACAAATCTACACACCCTGTGAAAGTTTCAAAACAAGGAGACTCCCAGAATTCACCAACCCAACCCAGCTTCTGGATGCAGACCAACTTGGACTAAATAAATCACCAAATTCTGTTAAAAAAATAAAAATAAATAAAACACTCCAAGTCTTGTCCTATAGCCCAGTAGAAAACTACTTAATTATAGCGCTGCTCCTGAATTTGTTGCAGGGTCTAATTACTGCTGGTCTCTCAGAGACAGAGACAGCTGCTGGTCCTGAGAAGACACAGGAGGACATGACAGACCAGTTTCTGCTCTGACAGGGACTCTCGGCTGCTACAATTTGTGTCGACCCAGGTGGAGGCATTTACATTTACAGTACCACCATTTGCAAACATTTAGAGCTTTTATTTGTTTTCACAGCGTAAACCTCTTAGTTCGTGTTGCTTATGTTTGTCAGACGCTGCACAGCACGTTAGCCGACACAGATTTAAATGAATCTATTTTTACAGATATCTCCTCATGTTTATTGTGCACTTGCCACCTTATCTTGCTCTTCCGTTGCTAACTAGCTAGCAAATAATACTAAAAGCCGAATAAATCAGAGCGGCTCTTCATCAAGTGACTCCTTTTAACAGTTACACCTGAAGGTGTGTGTTCAAGTACAGGTCTCAAATTGAAACGTGGTGTATTAATTGTGCACGCAACTGTCGAGTTTGAGACTTCTCAGACACGACTGGCGGCAGGTAGCTAGCAGCTAGCTTCTTTGGCGTAAAATAAAACCACACGATGCTGTGGTCAATATTTAACTCATTTATGAGTTTATTAAACACGGCAGCTCAGAAGATGGAGGTATTCCTCGAGGCCTTATCATGAGCCGCTTGTACGTTTCAGTAAAATCGCACGATTTTTCAATGGAGTTTGGCGCTGACTGGCTCCTCTCACGTACGCAGGGACTTAGCGCTGACCAAGTGACCACGCTGCCCCACGCCACACAGCCCGACTCTGAGCGCTTCTAACCCGGGTGTGTCGGCTTTTGTTCGCCCGGCAGAGGCCCCGCGGCCTGCCCTGTTCTCCGAGCCGCTCTCTTACCTCCGTGGGCTGGCTGATCTCGAACAGGTCGAGCCGGTTAGCGTTCCAGTGGTTGATGATGTCGGCCAGTTTCCTCCTCTCCTCCTCCCTGCTCCCCGACATTGTTGTGGACAAGTCTATCCCCCACGAGCCTCGATGTGCGTCGGTGCCGTTAAGTAAAAGTTCCCGTCGCGCAAATCCACGAGAGAAGAACCCGCCGCCGGAACCGAACGCTCGGGTCTCCTGCTTGTTTCTACAGCCAGTGCTCGGCACCGTCCGTTTCCCGACTGATCCACGGACCTGCTCTCTATTTGCTACTGCGCGTATTCTGTGCGCCTCTGCGCGCTCCCGAGGAAGCTCCAAGAACGCGCTCCGTTTAACTCTTTCGTGTCTGGAACTTGATTCATGACGTCGTTTCTTTTCTTTTTTTTTTAAACGGGCACGTGGGGGGAGGGGAAGGTGACGTCACTACGCGTTCATTGTTCATGTTTTTCTATTTAAAGCTCATGAAATTGAAAAAAAAAAAAAAAAAGGAACAAACTGCAAAAACCAATTTATTCATTTAATTCTGAAACATTATTTTTATAATACATTTTACAAATAAATTACATTAAATAAATTAAATTAATACAATTAATTAATATAATAAAAAAAATAATAAAAAACAGGTCTCTCTTGTAAATGAGTCCTCCAGGCTCAATGAGATTAACCTGCCTACATAAAGTTTGAATGAATGAAATAAATTACATTACAAGTCTCATAATTATTTTTTTAAAGTTTTTATTGTGTGAATGCTGATCTTTATGGAAGCCCATTTCCGCCATGAAAGAAAAAATAAAAGCCCAACCGGAAGTCATAATTTTGACTTTTAACGTCATCGTTTTGAAAATAAAAGTCATACTTATGAGTTTTAAAGTCATTGTTATGAGAATAAGTCATAATTTTGAGTTTTAAAGTCATAATTAAGAGAATAAAAGTCATAATTGTGAGTTTTAAAGTCATAATTATGACTTTTATTCTCATAACTATGACTTTGAAACTAAATTATGACTTTTCAAACCATCTAACAAATTTTAAAAATAAATTTGTTTTACCTTTCAAAATTAACTGAGATCTCTTCAGTTCCTTCAAAACTATCATGATTTGAAATCTGTTTCAGCTACTTCCTCCTTTTTGTGTTTTCCTACATTGTTTTAGCTACTATTTTACAACTTTAGCTTTTAGCTAGCCTTTTGCTACTTTTGGTTTCAGCTAGTCTTTTGTAATGTTCATGTCCATGCTACTTTTAGCTTCAGGCTAGCCTTTTGATACTTTTAGCTTTTAGCCAGTTTATTTGCTACTTTTAGCTTCCTGATGTCTTCCTGAGATCCCATTTTTGTGGTGAGCTTAGCTAATGTGTCTCCTTTGCATCCTGTGGTCTGACTGCCTTTAGTCAGCTCAGTGGGTTGATCAGACACCTGTTTACAGGTTGGCATGTTTACCTGCCCATCCCTCGGTGTGGTCAGGATTTACTTCTATTAGCTTAAGTTCAAGTTCAAGTCAGTTTTATTGTCATTTCCATCACATGTGGTACATGAGATGGAACAGAATTATGTACTCAGAGTCCCGGTTACACACAAAAATAGCAAAAACATAAAGTATGAAAAGAAACAGTAAATAAGGATCTAAGATATACACTAAGATACAAGCTAAAGAATGCCAAATGTTACGCTAAAAGATCTAAGATGTACGCTAAACGCTAATAATGTAAAACAATATGGAGTAATCGATAATTTTACAAAGGTATGGAAATAGATGTGATATGTTTTGCATGTTTTATCATCATATTAAGACAAATAACTTTAGGATTCTGGCAGCTTTATGGGGACCTGAGAAACTTTTAAAAGAGCCACAGCTGACCAACGAGCCGCCTGTTGAATAATACATGAATATATACTCTCTATAATACATGAATAGATACAAGGCTCAGTATTTGTTAAGGATAGATGATCCATTGTCTGCAGTGATACCCTGCATGTGCAGGAGTTCCCTCTTCCTGTTGATTCTCTCCTCATAAAAATGCTTGTTTTGTTTTTTTGTGTGTGTGTGTGTGTGTGTGTGTGTGTGTGTGTGTGTTTGCTGAGTGGGGAAGTGTTATATGTGTGAGCACTGCATCCCAGCAAACACCAGCTCTTTATCAACACACAACTGTCAGCCTTTGAAAGGTCATTAAATATCCGTCAGATCTGTGTGAAATGCCCGAAACACAGTGGTGATCATCCATCCATTATCTTTTACCCGCTTCTTCCTTTTTGGGTCATAGGGGTCGCCGGTGCTCATATCCAGCAGTCACTGTGTGAGGGGCGGGGGACACTCTGGACAGCTCTCCAGTCCATTACAGGGACACATGGAGACAAACGAGACAAACAACCATTCACTCTCTCTCTCACCTCGGGACAATTTAGAGTTACCAATCAGTCATACATGTTTTTGGTCTGTGGGAGGAAACCAGAGTACTCGGAGAAAACCCACGCATGCACGGAGAGAACATGAAAACTCCACCCAGAAAGGCCCCTGGACTGGGATTTGAACCATGTTTTCAACCATGTTGAACCACGCATCTACCAGTTGCGCACCGTGGTGATCATATCCACAGGAATCTCACAGGAATCACCTACAAGTCAGTCCTCAGAAAACCACATCTTTTCATTTTCATTGTTTTTGGTTAGCCAGGTTCATAAATTGATAAAAGGTCTAGATTCTAAAGAATCTGCAGGACTTGATGACCTTTAACCTTATTTCTTAAGGCTGGCTGCACACATAATTGCAGAACCGGTGTCCCACATCTTTAATCTGTCCATAATCCAAAACACCGTTCCAGATGCTTGGAAAACAGCCTTTGTTTCTCCTTTGTTGAAGGGAGGTGACCCCACCTCACTGAACAACTATCGA
>JARVGV010000192.1:29570180-29592557 GCA_031762435.1 Hypsolebias longignatus | reverse complement strand
CCCCCCCCCCCCCCCCCCCAACATCAGACAGGACACCTCCCTTCCTCAGTTCAAATCTCTGCTAAAAACTCATCTGTTCTCGCAGAGATTTCACACAGTGAGTTGATTTAGTGTTTTTTGTTCTGTGCTCCTGTGTTTTAAATGCTTTTTATTAATTCTTCAGTATTGACTATGTGCCCAAACTTCTATTTTTTTTTTAATTTTTTTTTAACTAACATATTGGTCAGGTTCTATTTTTGTGTAGATGAATATGTGTCCTATTGACGTGTATACTGTATTTTAAAAACAACAAATAAAAGGATTGTTTTGGAAAACACTGTTCCCATGTAAACAAACGTAGTGTTCATCTATAGGCTTCTAACAACATTGGCTTTTATTTGTTATTTTTTAGACATGAATCTAGGAAGGAGTGGCACATTATTGATTAGGCAGCCTTCTCAATAACTTTTAGGGGCCGTTTACACGGCGTGTTTTTTGAGTGAAACCGCTCCGTTCTCTCTGCGTTTCTGCCGATCGTTTACACGGCACCAGTGGCCCCCCTCTTTGAATCTGAAGGTTTTTGAAACCACCTTCCAAAGTGGAGGTTTTTCGCTGACCCCCAGTTGATAACATAAGCATCTCCCACTGCGCCTTTGTTTGAACCATGTGCGCGGACATGCACGCGCGGACAGCCAGCCGGTGTTACACCAAATTCTGTGACCTGTCATATTCTGTGACCACAGGGGGCGGCAGCGCATTCAATTGCTGTTGTTTAAACGTTTAAACCCAAAATTAAAAAATTGCTGTTTAATAAAGCTGTAGCATTTAACAGAACATAGTTGTGATGAACTGTGATAATATTTATGGGAAATTACAGTAAGGTCACAGATTATGATGGGTATCATATTGTGTGACCTCTGTGAAACTGGCAATTTGAGGGTCCCATGTTATGTTAAATGCCCCTAGATTATAGTGAGGAAGTGGCAGAACTCCAAAAACATAGTTGTGATGAACTGTGATAATATTTATGGGAAATTACAGTAAGGTTAGGGTGTTAAAAGAAGGTATTACATGATTAGAAGCCGTTTTGAACCTCATCTCCCTCCCAACAAAGCCCTTGGAAACATTTATTAATGATTTACAGATTTATTAAACATCAAATTTGGGTTTAAACAACAGCATTTGAATGCGCTATCGCCCCCTGTGGTCACAGAATATAGGTCACAGAATTTGGTGTAACACCGGTCCTCCGGCTTGAAACAGAAAGGAACCAGAAGCTAACTCTGCTAGCTGTTAGCTTCATGTTAGCTTGACCTTCGTGCTCCGCAGCGGCTCCTGCTGGAAACACGTCCTGGTCCCGCAACTGAACGGGATCGGCTCAAAAGCACGGACAGAGGACAGAACTGGGCACAGCTCCTCGTGCCTCCAGGACTAACACTAACCCTAACTCACCTGTTCCTTCTACAACGAGTACCGGCAACTTCTTCTTCTTCTTCTTGATGAGGTAATGGCGGTTGGCAAAAAACAGAAGGTGTGCATTACCGCCACCACTGGTATGGAGTGGTTCTTCACGGGATAATTCTGTGTATGCATATGTGTTTCAAATTCTATTAATCAACTGTGTTTTCTTAAAACATCTAATTATAATTTGTATATGTTTGCTCTGTAAGTTATGTTGTAGTGCATCTATTATGTTAAACCTTTCTTTTATCTTTTCAAATTCTCTTCATATATTTACGTTCTTGTTCATATTTCTGACATTCCTGTACAACATGTTGTAATGTTTCATCTCGCCGTAGTTGTGCTTTATTTGAAATAATGAATAATTAAGTCCTGTGTGTCCAAATCTTAGTCGTGTTATTAATCTTTCCTCCTTTCTGCTCCTTCTTCCAGTCCTTGTTTCTCCTACTGTCTTTTTGATCCTATAAAACCATCTTCCTTTTCTTTCTTCATCCCATCTTTTCTGCCATTCTTTCTTCAGTTTTTGTTTGATGATACTTTTTGCCTCTGATTTACTTGTTTTTACTGTGAAGTTGATCTGATTTTGAGTTGCCTTCTTTGCCATCTTATCTGCTGTCTCGTTTCCTTTTATCCCAATGTGTGATGGTACCCATAAAAATGTTATTGTTAATCCCATCCTTTGTATCCTGAATAAAGTGTGGAGTATTTCTAGTTATATGTCTGGTCCACTGTCTGAATGATTGTGTTTTAAACTTTAAATGTTGAACTTGGATCTGAACCGATCACTTGAGACTTCAGACAAGACTCAGCCTTAAGAAAGGTAGACTGGCGAGCTGATCAGGATCAGCTGTGTCCCTGTTCTGTTCAGCACAACACAACACCTGTAATGATACTTGAGAACCGAGCAATGGAAACACACAGATCTAACAATGTGTCAAGAATTCATTCATAAGAAAATTAAATAGAGAAAAGCCTGCTACTCTTTCATTAATGATTAATATTATGTGACGTAGTTCTTATTTTAGACGTGTTTGCACAGTTGGGTGTTGGATTTGTGCAATGTGCTGATATGGAGGTCGTCAGTTTCTCCTAAAGGATCAGTATTGAGCTGAGTCTTTATGAACTTGAAGAAAATCAGCAGTCTGGTTCACACACAAGTCTGAGATTCCAGGAGGGATTTGCTTAAAAGAGCTTAAAGATCGGGTGAGAAAAAAAAGAGAAAAGTGTGTGTTTGTGTGTGAGAAAAAGTTTTTCTTTCCCAAGACTTTATAGAAGTCAGACAGGTAGGTAACGGGGTAATGAATTCAAACTGCACTGACCTAAATAAAGGATTAGTCCCACTTCAGCACAAAACATTAGAAGATAAAAAAAACAAACAAAAAAAAAAACTAATTACCATGTCAAAAAAAAAGTTTTGAAACAGAAATCATCCGCCTCCCTATAAATATCCTTCAGTTATGAAACATAGGAAGAAATAAGTGGAAATTTAATTTTTTAAACTTTATTTTCAACTCATCAAAATCCATGCTCAATAATCCAGGAATAAAATCCAACAATTTTCAGTCAGTTCCAGAAACTCCAGATGACTGGACTGAAAATTGTTGGATTTTATACCTGGATTACTGAGCATGTTTGATGTTTTGAACCAGTTTGACATGATTCTCGATGAGGGAGAGGGTGGGCACCGGAGGAGAGACCATCTTAGCACCAACATAACTGTTTTTTGGAGTAAGCTGTTGGGGGAGGATCAGTTTTGTTTGGTGTTTTCTCACGATTCTGGATGGAAAGTGAAACGTCTCAGCACAAAACAAACAAACAAAAAAAAAATAAATAAAAAAAAAATAAAAATAAAAAAAATAAAAAAACAGAAACCGTCCAGATGAGTTGGCTGAAAATTGTTGGATTCATTTTCAACTCTTAAACACAGTGTCCTCAGGAGAACTTACACTTAAAAAATAATGAAGAGAATTCTCGCTTTAAAAAACTAAATACTGCAGGGAGCTACAATATGCTGGTTGTAGCAGCTCCTGCATCTTAATTTTTCTACTTTAACTGATTTAATCTGCAGTCGTGGCTGATTAAAATCTGTTGACAGAGTAACTGGTTGTCTCCAGCAACACACATCTAGTTTCAGCTCAGTATGTAACATTTACAGTTACTGCCATTTTAATGGCCGTGGTGGTCAATTGAGCTGAGTCCAAAATTTAATCATTATATATATTCATTAATATTTCTGAAGGGTTAGATAAAATTCATATAGTGGTTTTTAAGATATTTTGCTAACACACTATTGCAGAGAAGTGTGTTATTAAAGGCTGAGGTGGTCTGCTCAGAGCTTTCAGCTCATATTTGAAGAGGAGCAGACATACCTGCCTGTCTGCCACTCTAATACCTGTAATCCTCTGCCTCGGGGCCAGCTGTGTGTGTGTGTGCACGTGCGTGTGCGCTAGCATTCTTCACTTTATGATGACAATGCTCCATTTATTGGAAAACAATTTGCTGTAACTAGATTTCTCTGGTGCAGATTGGTTTGAGATCAAGCATGTAATGAATATGGTTTTGGTTGGTTTGATGTCCAGGAAATTAATATAGAATTAATATCACGCCCTGGGAATTGTTGTACAGTGTATATGACACAGTCTGGTTTATTACAGAGTAAACACTAGGAGGATAAACAAAGCACGAGATTTTAAACTGGGCCAAATGATCTGTGTTTATTGATCGTTTCTGTCATTTCAGATGTGTTTTCTACGTGTATATATAAAACATTTTTTTCATGTTTTGTGGTCTTTCTTTCTTTCTGTCTTTCCTCTCTTTCTATTAAAAAAAAAACATAATAATGGTGTGAAGAGGATGGCTGTAAGGTGAGAAGGGAGGCCATCGAAAAAGGAATAAAAAATAAAATAAAAAAGATGTTAAAAAACATTTGCAGCCATTCGACGATTTAAGCTAATGAACTCAAAAATGGCGATAGCGCTGAGCTTCAGTTTAGCCGATACACATCCCCAACACATACAAGCTCTACTACAAACTGTGTAAGATCTTTGCCTGAAACTTTTTGTTTTAGTCACAAGAAAATAAAACGATGGCCCAAGTTTCACGGAGGAAGGGGGTGAATATTCCACACAAAGTTTTTCACCACCAACCAAAAGAGAATTTAAATGTAGCAGTAATAAAAAGAACGGCCCAGCTTGTGAAAACTTGGGTGGGGTTATTTAATGTCTGGAAAATATGAATCCTGGCTTTGGCTTGGCGACTGAAACTGTTTATCAAGCAGGGAGAGAGTTGAATACTGCGATCATGTCATACGCTGGCAGGGATTTTTATCTTTTTCAACCAACTTGATGCAGCGCTCTGCATATCATTACATCCCCTAAATCTGGATTTAATCACCTTAAATGACCGTGTGATGTGATGCATTCCAGCTTGTTTCTAAATTACACTATAAATAAGATGTTTTAGCTATTTAAAAAAATGATTGAGCACTGACACAAACTGGGGTGTATTAGTTACAGTTACGCTCACATTTTGCAAAAGTTCACTTGTTTTATTAACTCTGCTAATTCAAACAGGAATGCTAACCAGAACTTGTGGGTAGACATGACCACTTTTGCCTTTTGGGGGTGGGTGGGGGAGGATCTGGGGGTAAATTTAGGTCTCGTAATGAAGTCAAACAAGTTTGCTTCACAAACTTGTTTGACTTGATGAACACTGGCAGAGAGTTCCAAGGTAATAGCAGTAATATTACATACTATTAATATCTATTTTCTTATCTATTAATGTTTAGAAACCATTTGAAGGTGTAGCCTGTTGAGTTGGAGCTAATTAAAACCATTTGCATGATTACAAGATGACCTAAATACAGGCGGTGAGCATTGAACCAGGTTTAAAAACACAGAGGCAGATCGTACAATCAGACTGGATTCACAAAGCAACAGTGAATCTGGTGTTTCACAGGAGGAAGTGTTGGGTGAATGTGCTGAAGGTGTGACTGGAGGATGAGGAACAGGTGAGCAGTAAGTCTGGAAGTGGTCAGGTCAAGCTGAATTCTCATTAGTTTTTATGAGTTAACAACATAAACATATTTATACTGACAGATCAAATGCCCCTGCACGCTCTCGTTGTTGACATCCTGTTTTAAAAGATAATGTAGACGTTTATGATCATTAACATTCAAGGTGTTCTTGTTCAAACTTATTCAAAGGCACTTTTGATTTGTCCACTAAGTATTTCTTGATATAATTACAAAGGTGTGGAGCTGCGCTGTGAGTACGAATGAAGCTTAAGGTTAAAGCATTATTCCAAACAAAACAGACAAACAAATGGTGCTGGGTCAAATTAACTGCAGGGTATTAGTCTCAAGTCAGAGTACTTTAATAAACAATGTACAAGGTACATGTACATTGTTTATTAAAGTACTCTGGCTCCCTCTGCTGGTCAGTAAATGGAGTTAAAATAAAACAGTTACATCCACAATCCAGGCAGTTTATGCAGAAAAAAAAATGTTCCTGTGTTCAAATATCTAGGTATATTACCATTATTTAGGCAAAAATCTAATGAAATGCAAAGTATTGTTAATAGTTCTGTTATGTAAAAGTTTTCTTTCAGTAGTTTGAACAGCCGAGAAAATTTTGCAGCTTTTAAACTGTTTTACTGTTTCCCTGCTGAACTGTTGTGCATTTGAGAGATGAAATATTGTGGATAAAACTAAGACTGGACACCCAGTTTGTACTGGTCTGCTCTCTGCGTTTCCTGTCACACCGACGTGAGGACCAATAGTTATTTTGGGTTTTATTTTCTGCTGTCTGTTATTTTTTAATTTAGATCAAAAACTGTGCAAAAGTGGCAAAATTTAAAAGGGATTATGGAGAGCCACATACTGTAAGTAAGTAAATAAGTAACTAAGTAAAGTTTATTTATAGAGTGCTTTTCACAGACATAAAATCATAAAGCGCTGTACAATAAAAATCAATGTTAAATTATACAAAGAATAAAACAAGCACAATAAAATCATGACCTAAAAGCCTGGGAGAATAAAAATGTCAGTTCCTCATTAAAACCTCCACAGAGTCAGCAAAGAGAAGCTGCAGGGGCAAACTGTTCCACAGCCTGGGGGCCACTCACTGAAAGGCCCTGTCCCCTTCAGTTTTCAGCCACGCACATGAAACATCCAAGAGGTTCAGTGTCTGGGAACAAAGGCTGCCAGCAGCAGAGTATTTGGTTCAAAGCTGACAAAGATAAACAGGCGCCTGGCCGTTTAGAGCACAAGAACTTGAAATGGATTCTGAACTCCACTGGGAGCCAGTGTAGTGGAACCAGAGTGATACGTTCTGTTGCTTGAAGACGTGGAACAGAAGACTTGTCCAGGCAGGTGAAAGGGGCATTACAGTTGTCCAGATGCAATGACATAAAAGCATGGATGATTTTCTCTTGGTCAACTCTGGAGACCATAGGTTGTAGTTTAGAAATGTTTCTTCAATGAAAGAAACAAGAACGGGAAAAAGCCTTAATGTGACTCAAAGCCTAATGATGAGTAATGTGACTCCTAGATACTTTAGATTTGGCTACTGGGCAAAATGAGGCAATTGTCTGACTAATTTTTGGATGTAGGTGACTGGGATCTGTAACCAAAGTCTCCATTTTACTGGTGTTTAAATCCAAAAAGTTACTGGCGTGCCAGCCACTGATGCGGGACAAACATTGGACGGATAGCCGACCTGTCCATCTGGTGTAATCCAAACGTTAAATACAAATGAAAGTCATCAGCATAAATGTGTTGGAAATATAAGAAAAGGACCGAATAATGCCAACAAGTAGGATGATATAAAAAGAAAACAGAAGTGGACCCAGAACTGAGCCTTGTGGCACCCCACAAAGTTAAGGGGACATAGAACCTGTCCATCTTGATGCAGAATGTCCTGTGAGACAGGTATGAAGTGAGCCAGTCCAAAGCTGCCCCAGAAATACCAGCCAGAACCTTCAGCCCGTTTAACAAGGTTGCGTGGCCGACAGCATCAAAATCGGCACTAAGATCTAAGAGGACCACACAGAGCATTTTCCTTCAGCAGCAGCCATTAACAGATTGTTGTGGACTTTGTGGAAATTCTATAATCAGTAGAACTAAACATAAAGTACTTCCTTAAAGGGACAGTGTGCAACTTTAATAATCCAATAAGAGAAAATTTGTGCCGTCTTCACATTGAACACTTTCCCTCTGCATTCCCTGGAAGATTAACAAAACATAGATACAATTAAAACTGTTGAACTTTATCTGATTTTACCTGACAGCCAGTGGTTATCTGGCTAATCTGAAGAGATTACATCAGATGATGTGTTTATCAGGAAACTGATAAAAACAATCCTATACTGCCACACCAAATTGTTTCCAAGCAGCAGGGTGGAACAGTTACGACGTCCGTACGTAAACATCTGATAATACTTGTCCAACACTGGAATCCTCAGGATTCCTCTTTTTAAAGTTACTGGAGGAGCGATGCACAGAAACCCGTACACTTCAGGACAACGGGTGTGGAAAGAAACACACTTTTGATAGTTTCAGAGAAATAATTTAGAATGAACTCTGTTTAGACTAAAACATGTATTTGCATCTTATTGTCATCAAATCAAGCTGTCACTACAGTCTGCACTCTCATAGTTACTATCAGATTCTGAAAAGAGCAGGAGGGAATCATGGATAAGTTGAACAACAGCTGAAGCGACAGAGAAATTCTCCCACATCAACCAGAAAAAAGCTTTTATTTTAGGACTTTGTCTTGTGTCTAAATGGATTTATATGTAAAATAAAAGAAAAAGAGACTGCATTATCATTTTAATGAATTACAAAAAACTATCAACATTCCAAACATTCCCCACTCACTCATAAACACTTCATTTAAACACTTTTGGCAATGAAGATGATGACAATGAGATGAATGTACAGTACAATTGTTGCTCGCTTTATCGCGGTTCCCTTCTTGAGCTTCACTGTATTACAGGGTTTTTAAACCCGGTTTGTTATATTGTGTTTACTGTACATTGTCGCGATAAACAATAAATCAATTAATCACATGATAAATGAAAATTATCAACCTCAGGAAAAAACTTCTGTCATGTAAAAGCTCTAAAATTCATGGTTGAAAACCGTGCCTTCGAGTTAAACGTTTTCTCTGCAAAAAGAAGCTGAGAACTTGTTTACTGATTTTTTTTTAATTAAAGTTTTGTGTGAAAAATGCTAAAGAGCTCAAACCACACGAGCATCCGCCATTTTGAGAATCAAATAAAGGAAGGAGAGACAGCCCATGTCATGTCAAAGGGCCTCCCTCTCATTTTTCTTAGAGACACGCTGCTCGCCCCCTCACTATCCATCCTTCAGTCTTATACTGCCATCTAGTGGTCGAAAACGGTGCTACACACAAAAATTAACCAACTTTTTTTATTTTTTTTTTATTTAACTTTTATTTCTTTAGGGAAATCCCATTGAGATTAAAAATCTCTTTTGCAAGAGAATCCTGGCCATTTTTCTTAAAATTTACAATTACTATATACTATACATAATCAAATACAGTACGTGTAACGCTGCTGCTCAGTGGATTTTCAACTACCACGGGGTTCTCTGGAACGTAACACCTGCAATAGGTGAGGGATCAATGTACACAGTTTTAAAAAATGGTTTAAAAAACCTGTGATACAGTAAAGCTGCAAGAAGTGAACCACAACATAGTGAAGGACGACTGTACTTATCTTTATTTAAGCAGGCACTTTTTAAAAAGAGAAGTTTGAATAATCTTATTAGCAATCCTACTGCTAAGCTAAGTTAGATTACATGCTTTCACTAAATATTTCTATGGGGAACAGACTTCCCAAGAACCCAAACAAACAGCATTGAAATTAAGGTACAGTAGCCGTTTTAGGTGTATAATAAAACAACATAATATCAGCAATAAAGAAAGTCAAATAATGACTTTTTTTTTTATCTCTGCTGATACGAACACTTTACCCTATAATTTTCTTATCAGTCGTTTTGTAATCTGTGATGGGAAACCATTATTTTCTCATTAAGCTTCATCAATTACTTCAGAAGTTTCTTCAGCAGCAGTTTTACAACAAGTCACAAGAAGTTGACTAAAAACTTTAAAAGACCTACATTTTTTATTTTGTTCCGAGACATTTCCAACTTTAACCCAGGTGAGAACTGTAAAATCAGATGATTGCAGGATCATTGACCTGGAGTTTCTTCCTCTTAGCGTGTAGAGGAAATAAGACGGAGGACCCGTGTCTCCATGTTTGTGTCATCCCTAGGATGCGAAACAACACGCTGTCATGTTGTAAAAACTATGAGTTGTCATTGTCGTAAAAGAAAAAGGGGTCAAAAACGATGCGCAATAAACTTTTGCTCTGCGCCTCTTTTTCTGTTGGAATGGGCAATAACTGTAGGATGAGAAAAATAAAGACTGAAAATCAGAAATTTTAATAAGTGAGAGGAAACATCTTAAAAATTTTACAAAGAAGAAGAAATAAACCAGGTGTTTTAGTGCCTGATAAAGACGCATCACAGTTTATAGGCCCAGAGATAAGCATTTAGCTGCATTGCATTGTACAGACAGTGAGTCCCGTAAGAGGTGTGTGTGTGTGTGTGTGTGTGTGTGTGTGTGTGTGTGTGTGTGTGTGTGTGTGTGTGTGTGTGTGTGTGTGTGTGTTAGGGTTGTACTTTGATCGCAGTCATTTCTAGTCTACAAGTTAATCAGAGACATGGGGTTTTCAGCATAAAGAGCCTGCTCTGACATTGTTCAGCTGCTCCACGAATGAAGACATTACTGCTAAAATAAACCCAAATCTACAACTTTGATGGTTCTACACTTTAATAAGCTGTAAATATTTTCTTTTTTTTTTTTTTAATTTTTTTATAAGCAGCTCATCATGATCAGCCGTAACTTCAAAAACGTGTTGGTGGTCTCTGTGGGGTTTCTGTCTCTGTTCACAGCTTATGGAGGTCTGCAGAGTTTACAGGTAGGTAAAACAATTTAAACACATTTTATTATTGATCTGTAGATGTAAAAACATGTTATTAATGTGGCTTTCTCTGGATCGGATTCACACCAAGAATGTATAAATCATATTACGGTACTTAAACTGTTGACAATTAGATTTAATTTACACTTTATTTAGTAATACTGAACACAGTCTGGTTTGTTTTAATTGTTATTTTAACTGTTAAAAGATTTGGTCTGATTTAGAGGCAGATTGAAAAAATAAGTATAAAAATATACAATATAAAAATGAGGCAGTTGGGATTAAACTGTTAAACTTTCTTCAAGAATTTCTCTAGATTATTTTCAGAAATAATTTCAAATATTGCAACATTTGATGGCAACTTCTTTTTTTTTAACTCGTGATTTTAAAAGTAAATAAAACATTTGTTTGACACGTGTTTGTAAAGATAGCCAAGTTGACTTCTGTCAGTAAAATATCAGCATTGGCAGCATATCAGTGCTGCTTACAAGTCATATTTGGCACGAGGGCTATGTTTAATTACTGGATCATTTCCTTAACTGAGTATGTTGTAAAACTTATCAAGAGAATTAGTAATAATAATCTGAGACAGAAAACAAATGTGGCAAAACGACTTTAAAACAAAGCACAATTAGACGTTGAAAAGCAAAACGATCCCCGTGCTCATTAATGCTGTTTACTAACAGACATGATTATTTCCCTGCACAGAGCAGTCTGAATGCAGAGCAGGGGATGGGTGTTGCATCTCTCAGCGTCATCTACGCCTCCATCATCATCTCCTCCATGTTCCTGCCCCCCATCATGATCAAGAATCTGGGCTGTAAATGGACCATTGTTGCTGGGATGGCTTGTTACGTTTCATACTCATTTGGAAACCTCTACCCTGGATGGTAACTGCCACTTACTGTGTCCCTCAAAGTATTTTAAAAACTAATCACCTGATCCAAATTATAAGATGGAAACCTGATGCCTTACTGCTAACTGAGATTTGTTTTACACTCAGAAGCCTGGACATGTGGTTTGGACATGTCCAGAGGAGGGACAGTGGGTGTATTAGTAGAAGGATGTTAGAAATGCAGCTGCAGAGAAAAAGACAAAGAGGAGATAAATGGATGCTGTTAGAGAGGACATGGACGTAGTTGGAGTGAGGACAGAGAGGACAGAATGAGATGGGAGGAGGACGACTCGCTGTGGAGACCTCTGAAGAGGGAAAAGACAAAAAAAAAAAAAAAAAAGATTTTAGACACTTGAGAAGGATTGACTGAAAATAACCTCTTGGTACAGCATGTTGATCACGGACCTGTGAAAATAAAAATTAAAATAAAAAACAAGAAATGTAGCTTTAGAGTACCTGTCTATAATTTTTTTTTCTTACAAAATTCTCTGCTCTTTTAGTTTCCATTTTCAGTCTCAACATTAAAAAAACAGCTGAATTTACATCAACAAAAAGGAAAACTTTATTTTTAGTTTGTAAAATTTAGATTTAAATAATATTCTCCAAGATCATACAGATTTACGTATTTAAAACTGATCTCTGTAAAGGTGTTTTTTCTAGATAACCAGTGCTGGTTTTAGGGCAGTATGCTGGTGATGTTGGGGGTTAAAGTGCTGTTTATCAAAGTGCTCATTTATTTACAAAATGTAACACCAATGCATTTATTTTATTTATATCAAGCCTGTAAATTGAAAAATACCTGTAACATCAAAGTTACAGAAGGTACATTGTGAACAACAGATCCAGTAGTTCCTGAAATGTTTCACGTCAATGCCGTTGATCTGTTCTGGCACAGGTACACCCTCATCCCCACCTCAGTGATCCTGGGTTTGGGCGGCTCCCCTCTCTGGTCGGCTAAATGCACCTACCTGACCATTTCTGGAAACATCCAGGCTGCTAAAGAGAATAAAAAGGGGTCCGATGTCATCAACCACTACTTCGGCATCTTCTTCTTCATCTTCCAGTCGTCGGCCGTGTGGGGGAACCTCATGTCGTCGCTCATCTTTGGACAGGACACCAGCATCTGTAGGCAAACCAAATATTTTCAGAAATATGTTCTGGATTTTTATGGTTAAACGATAAAACTTACACAGTACTAGAAAGCACAGATGGGATCTAGATAAAAATCAGGCAAAGTTAAAACAAATTATTATTTTTTTCTTTTAATCTGAAAGTTGTTGCCTCAGGATGTACTTAAACACTCATCTGGTTTCAAAGTTAGGTCAATAAAACTTCCAGTGGACAACTGATGACATCATATCAGATTTAAGGACTAGAAAAAATGTAAATTGGATTGACAGACAGGGGTGGTGGTTCCCCTCTTCAAAAAGGAGGACCGGAGGATGTGCTCCAATGACAGGGGCATCACTGTCCTCAGCCTCCCTGGTAAGGTCTATTCAGGGTACTGGAGAAACGAGTCCGATCTTTGGTGGAACCTCAGATCCAGGAGGAACATGTGGGCTCTGTCCTGGCTGTGGAACACTGGAGCAGTTCCTCACCAGGGTCCTCGAGGGGTCATGGGAGTTTGTTCATCCAGTCTACGTGTTTTGTGGACTTGGAGAAGGCATTAGACTGCGTTCCTTGAGGTACACTGTGGGGGGTGCTCCATGATATGGGATTGGGGCACGTTGTTAGGGGCTGTCCCTGAACAAGCAGTGCAAGAGTTTAGTTTGTATTGCCGGTAAGAAGTTGGACCCCTTCAGGGTGGGAGTTGGACTCGTTGTCACTGATTCTGTTCATAACTTTTATGGACAGAATTTCTCGGTGCAGTCGGGGTGGAGAGTTTCGGTTCTGTGGCATCAGGATTCCATCTCTGCTCTTTGCAGAAGATGTGGTCCTATTGGCGTCATCGTGCCGTGATCTTCAGCTCTCACTGGAGCAGTTCACAGCTGAGTGTGAAGTGGCTGGGATGAGAACCAGCACCTCCAGATCTGAGGCCATGATCCTCAACTGGAAAAGGGTGGTTCTCTGCAGGTCGAGGTTCTGCCTCAAGTGGAGGAGTTCAAGTGTCTCGGGTTTTGTTCACGAGTGAGGGAAGAATGGAGCGTGAGATTGGCAGATGAATTGGTGCAGCGTCAGCAGTATTGCGGACTCTGTACCGGTCCGTTGTGGTGAAGAGAAAGCTGAGCTGTAAGACAAAGCTCTCTGTTTATCGGTCAGTCTACACTCCTACCCTCACCTGAGGTCATGAACTCTGAGTAGTGACCGAAAGAGATTGTGGATACAGGAAGTTGAAAGGAGTTTCCTCCGCAGGGTAGCTGGACTCTTCCTTAGAGAGAGTGTGAAGCTCAATTATCCGGGAGAGACAGAGTAGAACCACTGCTCCTCCACATCGAGAGGAGCCAGTTGAGATGGTTCGGGCATCTGGTAAGGATGCCCCCTGGGCGTCTCCCTAGGGAGGTGCTTCGGACATGTCCGACTGGGAGGAGACCCCGGGGAAGACCCAGGACAAGCTGGAGTCTCTCGGTTGGCCTGTGAACGCCTTCGGTCCCTCCAGAAGAGAAAGAAGAGGTGGCTGTGGACAGAGATGTCTGGGCCTCCCTGCGCAAGCTGCTGCTCCCGAGACCTGACTTCAGAACAAGATGTTGGATGGATGGTAACAGCAGTGTGGGAAGATACCAAGCACACTTGTAATCACAATAACCTGGAGCATTTATCTTCTTTAGAACTTCATCACTCTCTCACATCATCGAGTGATTTGGGTGACGGTGTGGCTTTGGTTCATTGAGGTTTGCAGACGCTGGTTTCTGTGCAGCTCTCTTGAGGTCCCACCACATTTAAATCAGAACGAGGCTCTGAGCTTTGAACCGTTGCACCAACTTTATTCTTTTGCTGTTTTGGATCTTTGTCCTGGTGAGTGGAGGCTTAATGCCGTTTTACTTGTCCTGCTCTGAATGTGCTGAAGGTGATATCTCACAACGTATACACAAAGGAGTCTTCTGAAGGTCTCTTCTGAAGGTCTCTAGTATGTCTTGAAACTTTCGCTGGTGTTCTCAGCTTGTGTGAGTCAAAGAGGCGCATCAACTTTTCTCAGAATACACACAAAGTTGGTGTGAGCGTCTCTGACCCGATTCAAGAGTCCAGGAGTTGTAGTTGGTCTCCTGCACAGAAGCTCTTCTTTCACTAAACAAACCCCAAAAACAAACCAACAAGGCAAACGTTCCAAGTCTAAAAATCATAATTGAAGAAGAAATCAGTTGCCCCTCTTTATTTCTAACGCATCCTAGATCAGAATAACATGTGGGGGCAACTGCCAAGGTGGGTAGGGGTCAACAAAATAATGGCACAGAGTAGTTTTAGAGGACGTGAAGACCAAAATAAATTACTATGGGACTCAATGGTCAAGTGAAGCTGAAAATTCAGCTTCTTGTCGTTTTGAGGCTCCAGACAGTTTCAGCCCTGTCATGACGCCGCACCTTAACTGGCCACTGTAGAGTCCAAAATGGAGATGTTTAAGTTTTCTATAAAGCATGACCTTGAGGTGAACTAGTAAAAATTATGTAAAATGTCTTGAATGTCTTCCATTTGTGAGTACTCTTTCTCCAAAGGCTGAAAATTGGAGTGATAACCATTTTCAGACACAGCTGCTTCTTCAAGATAACTGCTGTCATCTTTCTGCAAACCAAAAGGCTTCAAACCTGAAAACTATGACCACATCATGCCTATTTATAACCCATTTAAAATCAACAGTCTTTGGCCAAAGTGATGCACATAACACATATAGTCAGGAGACAATATAATAAGAGGCCATAATATTAGAAATGAACAACAGCTTTAAATACAACAAAAAATAAAACTGATAGAAACTGCACTAACTGCTGCATTTGTAAAAAGGAGCCCAAGTTGATCATCGGCTTAGAGAAGAATAAAACACGGTGCATGTTGCAGGAGGTTAACGTCATAACGTGCGCCTTTAATTACGGTTGTAATGCTGTCCTATCAGTTTATATGATTTCAATAGTTTATCTCTTGGAACAAAAATGTTTTTACTTCCTTACTTCTTGTAAATGTCACTCTTCACAAACAGCAGTTTAGTTACACTTTTGTTCTGTAAAGATGTGGGTCATAGACCTGAACCAGGAATCAGGAATTATTCAAGGTCAAAGCCTCTAACCACATTTCCTGTAAGAATGATTCAATACCAGTACATTTCAAGTAAACTCACTTTAATAAGAAGTGAATGAATTTCTAACAAATCTTACCAACAAATTAAATGTTTTACTATACAGTATAAATAATTATTTACAGAATGTTGCATTATTTTATCAATTATTAAAAGATGAAGCAATGTTGGAAACAATACAGCAAATTCTGCAGCAGATTTATTTCTTTATCTCCTTGGTGATGGAGTGCATTTGTCTGTTTGTGCCTTTATGTTTTCAGCTGACATCCCAGAAGAAGTTCTGGAAACGTGCGGAGCAGCCGACTGCGGCCTTAGCATCAAAGTCAACAGCACGACCAGTAGACCGTCGCAGAATCTCGTGTGGACGCTTGTCGGCAGCTACATCGGTAATATCACAGCTTAGGGTGTTTTTAGATTAAACTGTACTTATCTTAAGTTTGTATAAATAGGTGAAAGCTTGCTTGAAGTTCTATTTTCTTTAAAACATTATAAAGTGATAGTTTTTAAGAGATGGTCACTGCTCGTTGTCTTGTTGAAGGTGTGGGGGTGCTGGCCATGATAATTGTGTCAGTGTTTCTGGACAACGTTGACCAGGAGCAGACCAGCCAGTTCCGTGAGAACAGAGAACCGTTCTTGCGCACGTTCTTGGCCACGTTTAGGCTTCTGAAGGACTGGAGGCTCGTGACGCTCATCCCGCTCACCATGTACAGCGGCTTTGAACAAAGTTTCCTCTCTGGGGAGTACACCAAAGTAAGAACTCCAAAAGAATATTCAGATAACGCTTTATACATAACACCCCCCCCCCACACACACAAAAATATAGACTTCTGGATTATATTTAATATATTTGTTTGCAGTAATGTTTAGTTTTAAATTCCAACACAGTTTATCACTTGTTACAACAACTAAACCTTACACTTTCGTATAGTTTGATCTTTTCCTCATACTATGGATTTTTCTGCCTAAGACCTCACATTTTAAAAGAAGATACAGATAGTCCTCGACTTACGAACGGGTTCCGTACTTACAAACCGTTCGTAACCCAATTTTGCCGTAAGTCGGAACTCATTACACGTGGCGCCGCACCCGTTCGTAAGTCCGAGTGGCCGTAAGTCGAGGAAATACATGTAAAATGTATGTTAAAGCTGCGCTGCACACCCGTTCTTAAGTCCGAGTTGCCGTAAGTCGAGGGCGCCTTAAGTCGAGGACTACCTGTATTCTAATTTACAGAACACAATGCTCTTGAACTTCCAGAAAAGCCTCATTTGTAGCCCATTTTACTTTACATGCATCTAATTTGTATTACCTTGAAACAATTTGACATGACTCCTGGTTAGTTGAGGTCTTCATTGATTTACTTTCAACCATTTACTGAGTCTTAACACATTCTTGATCCACTTTGACAAAGTTTTATTATTTATGACAAAGTATGAATCCGTATGTTTTGTATTTGCAGAACTATGTGACCTGTGCTTTGGGGATCCACTTCGTTGGATATGTGATGATGTGCTTTGGAGCATCCAACTCCCTTTGCTCGTTTCTTTTTGGGAGAATTGCTCGGTACACTGGCAGAGGTCCCCTCTTCTTACTGGGTAAAATTTCTGTTCTATGGCTGAATTATTTAATAGCGACAGACTGATATGGAGATTTTGGCTATCACTGATACCGACAATGGGTGCGGTGAATGCCAATAACTGATATAATGGCTGGAAATGTTTGAGCTTTGTCCACCCACAAGAATCTAAGAAAACAATGAGTGGAGCGGGGCTTGTTTGTTTAGCGTGACTGTTAGCAACCATGAAGCTAAGCAAATCAGATCCACGCTATACGTAGTCCCATTCTAGGTTAAGAAGTGGTGCATTGGTCATAAAAACAGTCTTCTTAATGTGCGTTCACATTTTCTATCTTCAGTATTTATCATAAAGTTATCAAGTATGTCACAAAAATATAAATTAAACAAAGAAACACCCTTCCCTGTTCATTGCACACAATGGTGACGGCCTAATCAGCGTTGTTTATTTTTCTTTGCAGAAGTAAAGATTTCAGACAAAATGCATTTCAGTGAGGATGACAAAGATAACGTTACTAACACTGGATGTCCTCAAAATGGAAGCTCAATCCGACAGAAGTGGTTCCTAGAACTACTGACAATGGGGCTAATGTAGTGAAGATGGTGCAAGTGAACACTAACGTTAGCTTGCTAACTTGAGAGACACGTAAGGAATGACAAGCAGGTTGGAGGACTGAAGAGAATTTATAATTGTTTTTTTTTATTTTATTTTACAGATCAGATAAAATAAATGCCATGCTCTGTACACAGTGTTGCTCCTTGCTTTGTCTGTGATGAATGTCAAAAGAGAAACTTAAGACCACAACTTGAAAGTAGTCTTCATGCGCCCTCTGCTGGATCTATTGTACAATTACAGCTGATTCCCACTATTTTAGGGGTGAAAATTAGAAATGTTTATACTGGCGCATAATGGGACAATTATCACAGATACCGATATGTCCCCAAACGTCTATATCGGCCTAAATTATCGTCCTGATATATCGGTCGGGCTCTATTATTTATTGTTGTGTCCTAAATATTTGGTTTGTTTACAATACATTTTGTGTCTGATGATTCCTTTTATTTTCAGCTGCTTTGGCCAACCTCTCCTGCAGCGTTGCTCTCTTGTTCTGGAGACCTCATCCAGACCAGCTGGTTTTGTTTTTTGTGTTTCCTGCTCTGTGGGGAATGTCTGACGCCATCTGGCAAACTCAGACTAATGGTAAGACAACCTTTGAAATCATTTCACACAAGGCAACATATCACCATTATGTTTGTGATTTGATGTACTCACAGCAGCCATTTCAGTTTTAATGATGCTTCTTTTTAAACCAATGTCATGTGTTTATACTGATATCAGCTGTTTACATAGAAATTACATTCATGGATATTCACTGTCAGAGTTATTTTGTTCAGCACTTGGCTCTTTTTATTTGAGGCTCTTGCTGCTTTTATTCTACCATTTGATGTAAAACAAGCAGAATTCTCTCTCCTCTGCGCCGCAGCTCTTTACGGCGTCCTTTTCCCGAGGAACAAGGAGGCAGCGTTTGCCAACTACCGGATGTGGGAGTCGCTCGGTTTCGTGATTGCCTTCGCCTACAGCACGTTTTTGTGCCTGGAGTACAAAATCTACATCCTGCTGACTGTTCTGGTGCTGACCGTCATAACATATCCCATAGTGGAGTACTACGAGTATAAACATCCCACAGAACCCATCGAAGAATCCACTTATCAAAGTCACAAAGAAACCGTTGAAACAAAGACGGACATCATCGTTCAGACTCAAATGTAGAGACACAACACAACAACACAACAAGTATGTAATGGTAAGATTTTAAAGGGACTGATAGAAACACACCCACTATACTCAAATGACTTTTACTGTACTACCGTTTCTTAAATTGTGTTTGTCTTTTGTAAAACTGGTTCACAAGCTGTAAAACATTTTTGAAAAAAGGTACGAGAGAATAGTCTTAAATTGGTCACTGACCAAATATGGGTTAAATGGGAACAATTGTTTAAATAAATTTTTAATATGGAATAATCATTGAATATGGGCCATTTCGTTCTTTAAAACCATGTTTATGAAAATGTTTTTTTTGTCAAATTATATGTAACATGTAAAAAGGTATTTTTGTAATAACTTACATATGTAATATGTTTGACATTGTGAAACGATTGATAAAAAAATTAAACTTTTTCATGATGTTCTGTTTTTTGAGATGCACCTTCGGTCTTTGTTCAAGTCGGAGGTTAACTCACTCAAAAAGGTCAAGACAAGAATAGCTAAATCTGTCAGCGTGTCGATCTTCCATGCTGCAGAAACATGGACTCTGAATGTTGATAGAGAAAAGAATATGTGCATTTGACCTGCCTCCAGTCAACTGCTGAGGTCTGCCGTATAGAGTCCAAGTCCTCATTGGAGATCACGACCCCTTCCTAACACAGACCAAGAAGAAGCCCACATCATGAGGGCCAAGCAAACTCTGTCAAACATGATCCTTCAAGGAAAAGCTGAAGGAACCCATAAAAGGGGTGTCCTACTGGTCAACGGGCAGATGACGGGGCCCCCGTTCT
This sequence comes from Hypsolebias longignatus, assembly GCA_031762435.1. Taxonomy (NCBI): domain Eukaryota; kingdom Metazoa; phylum Chordata; class Actinopteri; order Cyprinodontiformes; family Rivulidae; genus Hypsolebias; species Hypsolebias longignatus. The sequence goes on along the minus strand of JARVGV010000192.1, from coordinate 29,572,865 downwards.
TCTTGAGTCTTGATCCCACTCATCATACTGAGGATTGGCTAAGGTGGAGGTAGCTGGTTGTACTACCTCTACAAAAATAGGCTCATGAACTAATGAAGATGTAATAATAAACCTCAACAACCTTTTTACAAATATTTGAGTACCGTTTTCTATTTTTGTTTGTCTTCCATAAAATTATTAACGATTAATCTGTTTATGCCAATTATTAGATTTTAAACACGTATATTCAAACATATGCTGTACAATAAATTAAAAGTGTCAGTGACAAGTACATTTATTTCTGCCCTTTTGTAAACAATGTAATGTCCCACTACAAAATGCTTTACGAACTGTGGTGGTAAACAACAATAATTCCTTAAATAAAATAACAATGAGCAGTACTTGCACTAAAAGCTCTTTAATGCATGAAAAAACTATTTTAGGAACTCTGAAACCTGTCCAGATGTGCACGCTGTGTCATGATCTGTTAGCAGGTTGACCCAGCACATAGGCCTCAGACTTGAGGACTAAAAAATGGAAAACAATTTATTTTAAAGGAACACAAAAGGCTGACGTGGCAGCAAACACACGAGGGACCAGGAACAGATCACACACCCTGGAAGGATAATCCTCGGACAGGGAAACAAAGACAAGACGCTGAATACATAGGAATGCTAATGAGGGGTGAACAGGAACAGCTGGGCAAAGTGACAGGTGGATGGTATTAACTAAACAGTGGAAAAACTGAGGCAGGAAAAAACAGACCACACGAGGGCGACACACACCAAGGAAACAAGCCTCACACACTGCTAGTGTTAAAGAGCTGAAAATTAATGACAGAAAATATGTCAATCCAGACTAAAAGATTCTGTAATAATAAAATCAAAGCATCTGTAGTTAATTTTTATTGAGATAGCTGTTAAAAAAAGTGGTCAAAATTAGAAGAATAGGGTGGAAAACCAAAAAGGATAAAGTGGAAAATTTTCCAGTCTAATATAACGTAGACATTAATAAAGTGATATCTTAACTCATCCATTGTTTTGCCTTTTCCCAACATAACTCGAGGCATATTTAAAGAATACTCTGAATCACAATGTTTGTCACAATAATATGGAATTAATCGGATGCCACCAAGAAAATATTTTGGACCAAATGAGCAGGCTCGAAACACAAGAGCAGACCTACATAATGCAACACACGTCTAGAAAATTATTAAAAAGAAAAAGGCTATGCTACAAGGCAAACTAATTATTGTCAAACAGAAAATTTAATCAACATTCCTCATAATTTCTATAATTATGTTATAGTAGAACATTACCAAAATAAATGTCTATACAGTATTGATATTCCAAAAAATATAAAGAAACTAAACTAATTACATGGGTTTTTAAAAGTTTGATTTAATTGCAATATAGTTGCAAGGGGAGTGGCTTAATTGTGTTGGTTTTTTATTTTTATTACGTAGCTCTGTCTGCACAAATTACAGCAGAGATTCAAGTTTAATTGAACTAAATGTTTATTATTTTACATTTCTGTGACATAAAAAGTCCCAAAGTGCAGTGTGTGTGTTATTATTATTATTTTTATGTGACTTCACAAATATTGTATATTGTACATTTATATTCGGGGCAGCTAGAGCAGTTGTCCTCTAAAGGAAGAGTCGGGGGTTCGATTCCACCAGCAGTCCTATGCCGAAGAGTCCCTGGGCAAGACACTGAAACCCCCATTGCCTCCGATGTGTCCCATCAGTGTATGAATGTGATAAAGCTCTGATTATTCTTCGTACAGATCTAGTAGAGTGCTGTATGAATGAGGACACAGATTGTGTTGTAAAGAGCTTTGTCTCAGATAAAAAAGTGCTAATAGACCATTACTATTTGTTTCAATATGGGCATTTATTTATTTATTTGTTTGTTGTCATTAACATTTTTTCTTCACCAGGCAGGTGTTTTGTTTGATAACAGATCATCACTTAAAATGACCACAAACAGGATGTGAAATGGAAAGAATATGTTATTCGGAGGTAAACATTAGCAAGATTAGCTAGCATAAAATTTTAAAATAAAAATTAACCTTAGCATTCACTCAAAAACAATCCGTTTAACTTATTCATAATAATAACAATAATAAAAAATGAATACATTCATTAACTCGGATATTTTTGTTATTAACTGACCTGGTTCTGACCCGTTTTGTTAGTGCTCCACTGGTGTTAGCCTGCTGGGAAGTTGACTTAACGGTCAGATTGATTGACAGCTGAGGGAGCGGTTCAGAAATGGTACGGTCCACTGAAATAATGATGTCACATATTCTCACATCACATGTAAACTCTGGGAAGGTATTGTTAAATGTAAGATAATGGTAATATTTTAACTTCCTGAAACGTCTGTTTTTATTTTATTTTATTATTTGTTTTACAGGAGAGAGAGCGAAGTGAGTAGGTCAACTATCCCCCTTTTTATGGGCGAACAATGAGCGATTCCAAAACTCCCCTTAAACAACTTTGTAAAAAAGTTAAAATTTGCTTTTAGTCTGGAAAATAAATAATGGAGAAAATATTTTAATTTTACCCTATAGCATATTAAAAAGAATATTTTTGCAAAACATGTGTTAACACACACATATATACAGTATATATACAGTACTGTATATATACAGTATACTGTACTATATATACTGTACTGTATAAACATATACATATATATA
>JARVGV010000192.1:29551918-29562106 GCA_031762435.1 Hypsolebias longignatus | reverse complement strand
ACCGTACATGAGAGCAGCCGGTGGGGGAAGCAGAGGTGGAGGGAGAGGGAGGGGGGCGGAATCCTAAACATGTCATTGCCAATGGGAACGCTGATTTAAAAAAAAAAAAAAAAAAAGTTGTATTTTGTTTTGCAACCCTTCCTGTTTTGATTGGAATTTGCGACAGCTTCAAATTAATCATCACTCTCTGTTAGGAAGTTCTAACACTAAAGCCTCTACGTAAACGACGTAACGCAGGAACAACAACCCAGAGAGCGTCGCCCGCTGCGAGCTGTCGAGTCGCAGCAAACACCATGACTTGAGCCGTCATAACTTTTACACAAAACACATTTACCGTTCGAAAACCTTTGTTCAAACAGCAGATGGAAAATAAAAACATTAAAGCAATAACAATAATAATATTAAAGGCTAACTGGCTCCCTGGTTACAAGAAAAAAAAAACAAAAAAAACAATCAAAACTGAGCTGGCCGGGACGCCAAAAGGGAGCAACATCTAACTAATTTTTTTTTATTTATTTTTTATCAAATTGCTTAAAATTTCACATTTTAGAAGCTGGAATAACATCCTCCTCCACTGCAACATGTAGCTGTGTTACAATATGTCAAACGTAATCTCAAATCCCATGAGTGGACATTATTAAAACTGGTTTTAAAAAGAGAGAGAGAGTAAAACCGGATCCAATCATATTATACATATTTGCCTTTCTGTTATCAATTCATTACACTTGAAAAAAGAAAAAGGAAGCAGTCACAAGAGAAGAGTTAGCTCATTCCCAAGTCTTTGTCCTTCTGTACTGTACAATACTACCTGCCTGCATTGTGCACGTGGCAAACAACACTGATAGGCTGAGAGAAAGCGTGAAGATACACAGAGACGAAGAGAGAAAGAGCCCGTCGGGGCTCCGTATTCACAGCTGCTGAGGTGAGGGTAAAATGTGACGGACTATCAGTTAAATATTCATAACAGTCTCTTTTATACTTTGACCAAAATTAAAAAAAATAAAATAAAAAAAATAACTCCTCCCAGAAGGAGAAAGACATCCAAGTTCCAAAATGAGCAGCATTCTCTCTGTCTCCCATCCATCCATCCATCCATCCTGGTTTTGTCGAAGCTTGTTCTGAAGGTCGTGATGATGATGATGATGATGAAGAGCGCAGAAGATTTTAAACAATCTGACCGTAACGTTAAAAAACAAACAAAAAAAAAACAAATAGTAAAACACGTAGACGGTGAAGAAGAAGCAGAGCTTGGGGAAAAAAAACTCACACTTCCACCAGGCACTGTAGCTGATAGAGAGAAACAGTCACAGAACCAGCTGATACTGAGCTTCTATCCCACAATGCCGCAGAGGTCTGAAACCTTGAACATTCCCACATCGCTGAGAGACAGGTAGAGAACAAACAAACAAACAAACAAAACACAAAAAGCCAGAGGTGCTGCGGTGCGGGATACTCCCACGACCCCAAAGGTACTGCTGCTGCAACAGCGTGACGAAAAATTAAAATAAAATAACGCGTCTCATCGAAGGAGAAAAAACAAAAATAAAATAACGAGGTCGGCCCTGATTCAACGTGACGACAACTTGGCAAATCTACAACGACGTCGCCGTTTTCTTGGGTCAGGAAGCAGGAAGTAGGTCACCGAGAAATGAGCAGCAAGACAACACTGCCTTCAATAGGCTGAGGCAGACAGACAGGTTGTCAGACAGATTAGACAGGCAGGTTTAAATACACTGCTGCTCCTTCTGACTTTCTGTAAGTACCGGGCGGTGAAACAACCGGACCCCAAATCCCCTCCCCACCAGCAAAGAAGTGGTTAGGCTGCTGAACTCCACTGACAGCCACACCTCTGCGTGACTTTACTCCGTGGCCGTCCAAACGTCCAAAAGGTGAGACAGAGACAGCAATGGGTCTGGTGCGCCGACCTCCGAGGAGGAAGCGTTGAAGGGAGCGGGAGCGGGAGAGCCGACGGGCCGAGGGTGGGGGTGGTCACTCAGTGAGGAGCTGCTGGAGGAGGCTCTTCTGCTGGGCCTGGGCGTTATGGGAGCCCTGCGGTCCGGGGCCCTTCTGCGGGGCCGCGGCTCCGATGGAGCCCTGGTTCAGGTAGGAGTCGCTGCCGACGAGGTTCACCGTGCACTGGACGTCCGCGAACACCTGAACCTGCTGCACCTGCAGAGCCACGAGCAGAAACGACGATCAACAAACAGACGGAGCAGATGGACGGCAACAAGAAACCACGAAAACACTCCGGGCGTGGCCTCGCTGACCTGCTGGTCGCTGCACACGGCGCTGGCGTTGCCGAGGTTACTGTTGCTCACGCCGACCGCCTGTCCCATGGGAGGTAATGAGCCGACGCCGTCCGAGCCTCCAGCCATGGAGACGGTGATGCTCATGTTGTTGTACACCCCCTGCTGGGGGAACGGCAGACCTGCGCCCTGCCCCGACTGACTGAACAGGCTGCGGCACAGAGAAGCACATCAGACCCCACAAACCAGTGTCGCCTACGCCACACGTGGTCATACGGAGTATACCCACTTAAAAGTGCCCAATGATACACGACAGATCATTGGGCATGAGTCATCGATACATTAAATTACAGTTAAACACTTTGGTAACAATCAACAACCATTACATGCACTTATCCAGCAAATTATTGTATAATTCTGTACTTACTACTTAACGCTTGAACATGTTTGCACGTTTGCAATACAAAGCCAACTGTTGTACAACGTTTGCTGTACATGTATTCAAATATAAGCATCAGAGAAATTTGGAAATGTTCAATATGCTTAAAGCTCAAAATAAACTGACGATTACATTGTACTAACCGGTGCACTTTGGTTTCCCAGCACACCCACTACAAAAATGTAGACTACACCACTGAAACAAACCTATAAAAACTCATTAGTTGTGATTTTCAAAGCGAGAAACTGTGAGCAGGGAATAATAAGTTACAGTCCTGGTGTCATGTTCGACGTGTTTCACTATCCAAATGGAGTCTGATTTATTTTTGTCACTTGTGGGAGGTTTTCCCGTTTTTCTTTATTGTTCTCCTTAAAACAACAACTGCTCCAAACGCCAACTGCACAAACACAAATCAGCTTCATTACACCAAATTTAAATTTCTTTACCATTAATCAAACTTGTTTTTATCCTAAATTCAAAGTTCGAAGCTTTTACCTAAAGAAGAGATTAAAAGGAACAGTGTGGCGGAGTTTTCTTACGGCGTATGGAACGGCGTTCCTGAGGACACGAGGGCAGCGAAACGTGTTAATGTTTAAACGATCAAACATAACGAACTCGAGGCTTCGCTGGTTAATTCAGCCTTTGATTCATTTTAGTTGAAATAACTTGTCAGTTTCAGCGAGTTGTATACGCAGCACGTGAGTTTATCTTCCCTGTACTTCCAGCGTCGTGTTTATTTGAGTTTTATTAACGCTTTTGTTTTGTCGCCTCAATGTTTCAGGTTTAGTTGAAACTGGATTTTTTTTTTCTAGTATTTTTAAATTTCTGTAAGAAAACAAAAATACAGTCAGCAAATGAAGCCTGTGCCCGGAAATAAAAACTGGACTCAAATAAAAATTATTTAAAAGGTCCATCGATTATTGTTAATTATTGTTCTTACCTGCCCATGCCTGTTTGTTGCCAGCTCTTCATGTCTGGTGACTGGTAGCCAGGAGGCGGGGCCTGCTGAAGCAAAGGACTCTGGGGTGTGGAGTTTTGAGGTGATAACAACGGGCTGGTGGGGCTCATCTCAGGAGGAAACGGAGGGTCCTGTTGGAGCACAGCTACAAAAAAATAAATACATAAATAAAAAGTTTAACCATAGTAATGACTTTGAAGTCTTTTTAATTTTATAGATTTATTTTAGACACTAAGATTTTAGACGTTTTGTCTTTACTTCTAATGACTTAAATCCAAAAAAACACATTTTTATTGTTGTTTTTATATGCTGTGAAATAATAGGATGGCTGAAACTGTCAAAATGACTATTAAAAAAAGGAACATGTTTAAGTTGCTGCTAGTTGAAGTTTACTGTAATTTCAGGACTATAAGCCGCTACTTTTTCTCACATGCTTTGAACACCGCGGCTTATATAATACTGTGGCAGATTTATTTATTTATTTTGGACGGGCTAACGAGCTTCCTGCTGCCAAAACATTTAGCCTCGGGACACCCGGTAGCACACATAGCTGCCCAATACACATCGCTCTCAGCTTCGTGATAAAATAAAACTACATTTATAAATAAAAGTAAAAAATTTAGCAATCAATCAATGACTTCCTGGTAGGTTACTGTTTTTATTTTTTTTTTGTTGTTGTTGTTTTTAACCAGCCATGTTACTGGCACTGTTCAGACAAAAAACATTTACTGGACTTATTGTGTATGTTACCGGTACGTATTTAATTAAAAGTAAAAAAAATAAATAAATAAAATCTGTGTGATTATCTCTTTGCAACGTGGACACCCGCAGACAAGCACAGCCTGTAAATGTAGAAGCTTTATTTTATTTTAAATAGTGGGCATGGCTTATATTCGGGTGCGCTCCAGAAAACACGGTGCAAAGAACAGAACTTGTATTTTCATGTCACTGAGTTTCATCTTTCAAAGTAGTTTTAAACTCACCAGACTCTCCAAACGGCTGAAAGAGGCCCTGCTGTAATGAGGAGTTTGCGTTGCTGTCGAACTGGCTCTGCACGCCACCCATCAGCGTCTGGTTGTTCAGAGGAATTCTGATGGACAGCTTGCTGTCCAGAGGGCCCCCCGACATGGGGCTGAAGTGGCTCGGTGAGGTAGGGGTGTTTCCCGTCAACGGGTTGTACCCTGGCGGGAAGTTGAACTGCTGTTGAGACTTCGTGGGGGGGACCTTCGGGACCCTGGCAGTTCCAATGGGTCCCACGGCCCCGGTCGGCGCGCCGGCCATGTTCTGTCTCATGAGCATGACCTTCTGCTGGAAAAGCTGGCGCTGACGGTGCTGGATGCTGTAAAGTTCCCTTTGCCGCTGGGCCAGCATCTGAGCGTTGAGAGGAGGCTGCTGCAGACAGATGTTGGACAATATTCAGTCATCACGGCACCAAATATACAGCAAAAATGAAATGAGGTGCGATCTGAACGATATCTGGATATCTATTTAAGTTCACCGTCCTTCTTTGTTGCAAGTTTTATTTTATGCCATTTTATGACACTAAAAAAGAAAATATAACAAGAGTACTGTATATTGCACATTACACCCCCATCATCAAAACTATTATACAGCAAATCAATAATCTACATCTATGTCCTGGACAAGCTAAGACCTGGTTTTAACTTTGACCTTGATTTGTGACCTTGAGGTGATAAAATAGTGTTTATGCATATGTGCATCATTATTTTGAGCGGACCAGAAGGGACTATCCCATAATACGTCTGCGTCTCGACGGGCGTATAACAAGATAAGGACTTGTTTGAACTTCAACTACTTCTAGTTTTAACTTAAATCTGCAAACAGCTGATAAATATTCTTCACAGGAAAAATTTAAGTTCTAAACTGCGAGACCAACACAAAGAGCTGATATTATGGTTCATTATATGTTTTGTTACTATAAAAATGAGGTTGTTTACAAGGTGACTACGTCATAGAAGTCGTAAAATATTTGCAAAGAAACAGAGCGGTGGGTGTTCTGGTTCTGTCCCGACTCACCTGTGAGGGCATCTGGGCTTGCTGAACCTCCGGACGGATCCCGTTGCTGACTTGCTGGGCTCCTCCTGGAAATAGATTCATGGCTGCCAGCCGGTTCTGGAGCTGACACAGAGTGACAAACAAACGAGCAAACAGGAAGTGACACCATCAAATATAACACGTAAAATCTTATTACTGGAGAGTCTCACGAGAAATAAAATGTGTTAAACGTTAGAGATGAGGGAAGTTGAGAGTAGAGTAAGAAAAATTAATTATAATAAGTTATTATTGTGTGTGACGCAGAGAACAACTCCAATACTCTGTGAAAAGTGAGCGCGCTTCTGCTTTTCACGTGTTGTGAAAAATAAACCGGTGCTTTTTAACAGCACTATAATGTGGGAATAAATTACACCCACCATGTTTCCAAGCGTTCTGTACCACAGTGAGTGCAGACATTAAAGGCACTGGGTCAACGGTAGAAACAATCGTTTTAATTGTGTGTTAAAACAACTAAAACAGACGCTCAAACAACGAGAAGTTTCTGTGAAAATACAGAGCGAACGACTGAAACTCGCTCCGGAACCAGAACACGAGGTCAAACGAGCAGAACAGCAGCCGAACGATGCAGTTCACAAAACAGTGGTAAAAGGTTAACGTTAGCGAAACAGCAGCTTAAAACTAAAATACAAACAAATTTACACCAGCAAAAGAAAAATACTGAGCAGTTTGCTTAAGCTGATGTAAGATAAACGTTTTTGAAGGAACTGAAGATGTCTATTTAAAGGGAGGGAGGGAAAGTAAATAAAACGCAAAATTTTCTAAAACTATACAAGTTACACGAAAAAAGGTTAAATAATTTCATCTGGACCAGTTTCTTCAAGGGATAAACATTTCATCTTCCATCCAGAGGACTTCCTCAGTCTGTGGTATGCCAACCAGATCTGTCCCATAAGTAGTCTTCATTGCTGCGTGTCAAGCCAACCTCCTCTCAGAAGCTTTTAACACGTGCAAAAGGACCCATCTGTCCAAAAACACTCAATCATCTTGATTACGTAAGTAACGTAAGTAAACTTTATTTATATAGCACTTATCATAGATACAATCACAAAGTGCTGTACAAAATACAAAATAAAAGCTTAAAATAGAACAAAAAATAACAATAATAACAGCTGATTAATAAAAACAATAAAAACAGCTGACAAAAAACACTAAATAAAACATTTAACTAAAAGCTTGTCTGAATAAAAGTGTATTAAGCTGCGTTTTAAAGGATTAACAATCAAATGTTTTAGGCCAGAAGGCCGATACTAATCACAGAACAGCCTGAAGACACCAAGGCCAGAATGGTTCAGAAAAAGATTTAAAGAAACTTAAAGAAACTAAAGAAAGAAACTAGTCCAGATAAAATGATTTAACCTTTTTTGTGTTATCTACCTGGATGATTGAGCCAATAAACCTTATACAAGTTCCAAAAGTTATAACCCACTCTTCAAGGTTCAAGTTTCTTTATTGTCATTTGCATCACATGAGGTGGAATGAAACTGTGCACTCAAGGTCCCAGTTACACCCCAAAATAGCAAAAATATAAGGTATGAATGAAAAAATTACACAGTATATAAGGATCTAAGACATACACTAACAAAAATAATATAATAATGTGTAGTTCGTTGTTGTATTGTGTGAACTGTGCAGCACTTTGGTCCAGTGGGTGTTTAAAACAGCTGGTACGGTAGTAAACAGCAACCTGAACACGAGTCCACTGTGAGCAGATGGGTATGAATAAGGCAGCTTATGGGTAAGAAATCAGCAGCATCAATTGTCGAACGTGCAATTAAAGTGTCATCCCTGACCGAGCTGAACATTTTAATACTTCAATTGTAAAACAGTGCTCAGAAGAAGTTGGATGGGAAAATACAGCGTGCAGAGGAAAGTAACCAGTAAGTGTCCTCACCTGCTGTGGGCCCTGCAGTCTCTGCTGCAGCTGCAGGCGCAGCTGGTTGGGTGGCATCCTGACCTGGGTGCCCACCCCCTGCGGTCTGGTCATGCCCGGCCTCAACCCGACAGCCCCTGTACCGCCTGGGAACGGCCCACGGGGGGCTCCTAACCCTAGACCCTGTTGCCCCACCGTGGCCAGCTCTGGAGGAAACGTGGCTTGTGAGGCCGGCGTGAACTGGGGGGTAAAGGTGGAGGGTTTGGGGTCCATGGGAACCGGTGTAGCAGTAGGCTGCTGGGGTAGGAAACTTTGAGGGAATGGGTCGAAGCAGCCACCCTGCGAAGAGGAAGGAGAGAGGGAGTTGGATAACGAAAAATCAAAATCAATTATTTATTTGACTGAGACATAAGATATGGTGTCTGAAAGCATTTAGCTTATTTCTTTAAACTGTATCAAAAAGTACACATGGCAGCTGTTGCTCAGCCTCGTTACTGCAAAGAGAAAACAATTAAATAAAAAATGGGATGTTGCAAAACATTAATTAATGCAATTAATAATTATTCATGCAAAACATCTTTCTTTGTTTTGATTTATTCTTGTAGCCCCGCACCAACTTGTGACTCCAAGAATGTGAAGCTGCGTTGAAAGTGAAACTAAAACCTTAAATGTGCAGCACAATAATCTTTATTATGACAGTGCTTTGATAGCGCACTTCGTTGTGAGCATTTATTTACTATTAAAATAAAAATTGAATGGGTTGAAAATGGCTCATAACATCATGTAAGCAACAATCAATTTACAAGAAAATTATTCCAGCTCCCCCAAACTGTTGGTTTTAGAGTAAGTCTTTAAAATAAAGCTCAGTTATAAGCTTTCTGAGCCAAACTGACTTCAGTCTTGTGATAAGCCTGACAGATGGCTCAGGAACATTTTACCCAGAAAAAAGTTGTGATCCAGAACAGACTAAAGCAGAAAAATATATATTTCAACATTTTGAATTAAAATGTTCCAATGTTTTGTTCAGTTGGTGGTTTATTTGTTTATATCCAGATTTATTTATTCTAATTATTTGGTTAAACTGGGTTGAACTGAGCTACAGTGCCTTAGGAAATGGGTGCACCAGATAGGAAACGGGTGCACCGGAGCACCCCAGGGCACGATGCTGGTTACTCTTCTCTTCACCCTGTACACGTCGGACTTCTGCTACGACTCTGAGCTGTGTCACATCCGTAGATCCATAGATGACACAACCATCGTTGGGGACCATCGGGACGATGGAGAGGAGAGTATAGGGGCATGGTGCGTGAATTTGCAGTATGATGCTGCACTAACCGTCTACAACTCAACACCTCAAAAACAAACAAACAAAAAAGAGCTGGTTATTGACTTTGGGAAGTCCAGACCAAGGACAAGACCAGTTCTGATCAATGGGGCCGAGACGGAGGCTTTAGACTCCTACAAGTACCTTGGACTGTGGCTTGACAGCAAATTGGATGTGACCATCTATACAGGAAGGGTCAGAGCAGGCTGTACTTCCTGAGGAGGCTGCTTTAAGATCTGCAGGACACTCCTGTGGATGTTCTACCAGTCGGTGGTTGCCAGTGTTCTTTTCTACCCTGTGGTATGCTGGGGGGCAGCATCAGGCTCTGTGGTCGGCATGAGGATGGACTCTGGTGACTATGGACAAACTGTCGGACATTATGGACAATGCCAGTCACCCTCTGCACACCATCAGCAACTAGAGGCAGCTGTTCAGTAAAAAAAACAAAAAACTTTGTCCCAAATGCAGGAGTGAAAGACTCCTGTGTTCCAGGAGGACAGATGGGATGATGGGTAGGTGCAGCAGCTACCACCTTAAAATAGCCAGTTACTGGTTAGATAGTATTATTTACTGCTAAATATGTAAATATGTGTGCATGAAATTTTACTTTGTATTATCTATATTTGCTAACTGTCCTTCTTTATCCACCCCCTGCACGATGCTGCTGGAATTCTAATTTCCCTGAACAAATCTTTCGAAGGGTTTAATCTAATCAAATCCAACAAAAGCTTCATCCTTGGGTCTTGGGAGTCGCTCTTTGTGAGACCAAACCGTCCACGCTCAGGTTTTCAACCACTCACCTGTACCAGTTTGTCGATGCCCAGGGCCTTGTCCAGTTTGATCAGTTCGCTCTCGTCGGTCCCGCTGAGGAAGGAGACGAGCTGCTCTATCAGAGCCTTCTCATCGTTTCGACCTTCAGGTGTGGTCGGGGGGGCGAGCTCTTCATCCAGTGTACAGGGCACACACTGCCTGCTCAGAGAAAGAAAGAACAACAAAACTCTCCAAATATTTTAGACCAGAAGCACCAGAGTGCTAAGAGTTAACTGATCTGTCATGCTCACTCTTGTGGCGATGCTAAGGAAGTCTGTAAAGGAGGTCCAAGTCCATCGAAGGACAAGGTGTCCGACAGAGTCAAAGGCTCGAACTGGGAGTCTCCCGCATCCATCTTGGTTAGCCCTGAAAAACAGTTTCATATTTTTCATTGGCTTTTAACCTAGAGTGAGTTAGCATCTGTGTTTTAATGTTGTATTATTTTACTTGTGATGTTCTGATTAT